>VZTH01017191.1:279053-315073 GCA_013397815.1 Aleadryas rufinucha | reverse complement strand
AAAAAAAAAAAAAAAACAAACAGAAAAAGCAGTAGAACAATGCTTGTTTCTGCCAAACTTGTGATCTCAGCAATCTGAGGCTGTGCAGTGAAATGTCTCCTGGCAGGCACCCAAAGAGTGCACCCTAAAGAAAACTCAGAAATGTTTTAATGCCACAGTTTTCAGATGAACAATATGCTTAAAGGAGATATCTGTGTGCATTTACACATGTGTTTGAATGCTGCTAAAATGAGCTCTCTGTTACTTATTTACATACTTCACTTTGTATTTCATTTTTGCAGGGTATCTATTGCTTGTATTTCTAATAATAGTTTGTTTTCCAGTGTTCTAGAGGATACAAATTGTGAAATAAACTATGGGTTTTGATCATTTTGGTTTTGCTTTGCTAGAATGTGGAAATCAATTGATAAAGGCAGATGTTCGGAATTCCTGGAAAAAAATAAACAATTCATCATTTTCCAGGGTACTTGTCATATTATGAGAAGTAAAAGCAGAAGAAAAAGGCATATGCATTGATCCTAATCTCAAATAAACTTATCAGAGTAATAGGTTAATGTAAAACTACATTCAGAATATTCCTAGCAAAATTAAATAGCAATAAATTAGATGTTAATGAGGAGACACAGGTGAAAGCAGGCATGAATGCATTTAACAAAGATAAAAATATGAACAGGGGAGAAAATAACAAAATTTTAATGAGATCCTGGGAAACAGGTGAAAGAGAAGAGGTTGCTAAGGAAATGGTATAATTTTTGTCAGAAAATTTGAGTGAAAATAATTTTTATTTCTTCAATTCCAAAAAAAAGAAAAATTAGAATTTAGCTATTAATTAGAATTTAGCTAAATTCTAAAAATTAGAATTTAGCTATAGAATTTAAACTATTAATTGACTATAAAACAAGATAGATTGTGGCTGTAAAGAAAGGACTCAAATGAGAGGCAGTGGCTTTTCACAGGCACTGATGTCACTGAGCTGAAATATGCAGCATTTGGTGTTCCAAGTGTAAGAGACAGTGGTCTGAAAGGAGCTGAAATGGGACAGATTCACACTGAGCATAGGAAAAACAGACTTTATGGACTTGCAAGTAATGAACTGCATTGAGGATGTTTAGGATGAGGTCAGTGAATTGTCACTGAATTCCTGTTGTGATGGATATGACTATTATCCTTCCCAGCTTAGACAGGAGTAAAAGTTTGCTGATGCCTGGAAATGCTAGAGAACTAAAAGCCATGAAAACCAACAGTGACGCTTAGGATTGTGTGAGACTCTGAAAAATGATGACAGAAGATATTAAATGATCATTTAAGATTCTAAAGAGATCATTAAAAAGCAATAGAGATGCTAAATAGAACTTGGATTTCTGCCTCTCCCCTCTCTCCCATACTATGAGATGACAGAGGCTTTTAAGGCCAGAAATTATAATAAACAGATGCTTTAAATGATACTTTTACAAAGATGTGTGAAGAAATAGATCTTCCCAATCCTAGTAATATGAACTACTTCACATCTACCCACACATCAAAACTGATTAACCCTGCACCACCCCAAACATCTTCCAACTGCCCTCACTTGCTGCAAAGCGCAGGGTGGTGCTTTGTTTTTTAAGTAAAAAAGAAAAGGCAGAAAAAGCATAAAGAAAGATAAATAGTTCCATGAAATGTCATAACCTGTTGAAGAGATTGACTCTGGACTGAAAATACAGACAACTCCTCCACCATCTGTTATACCTGGAGATATCTGGCATGTAACTACAGCAGCGTCAGGTGGAAAAACTACAGGAGACATTCTAAGGTCATAGATATGATAAAAACAGAACGAAAGGATGCTGTGTAGGTGTTAGATGCCAGGAATGGTTTCCTGATAAATACCAGTTTGAGGGGGGAGAAATAAAAGAACTCCCATAATGCTAAAGGAAATAAAGGGTGTTCTGAATAACCACAGAGGGAATAAGAAGGAGAAGTGAACTCGAGGCTCTAAGGTGATGCAGGGACAGCTGCCAGCTGCATGTATGCTGACGAGTGAGGAGGCTGACTCCTGCCATACAGACTGAGCTCTAAACACCTTCCAGGAGGCCTTTGTAAGAATTTAAAGGTCCAAGAATCTCTGGGGGCTTGGGCTTGGCAACTACTCATCAGTGATATCCTACCAATTAATTTAGCCACAAGACAGCCAGTTTAATCTTTTCTCGTTGAGTGGGCATCCTGAAAATTTAACTATTCCCATTCTTTCAGTCTACTTCTATTTGGAGCAAATTCTGTATTTGTTTAGAAAGCACTTTAACAAACACTGGCTTGCTTTACTTATGTGCTTGGATTTGGGATGTTGCTTATACAAACTTTGGGCCAGACCCCTGCTTATGAGTAAAGGATAAGGTCATCACTATATGCCTGATACTTTAAGATATTGAATTACGTACACGACCATCTATCAAAAGGAAAAAGAGAGCTTTATTTTAATAGTTATTTCATCAAATATTAAAATAATTTATTTAAATTTAAAAGTTCTGTAGTAACAGAAGAAGGTGAATTCTGGAACATAAAGTAGAGGTAAAAGCATTGTAAAGCAGAACTAGAAAATATAAAAGATGGCAAGAGAGAGAGATTCATTCAGCTGGAGTATTTTTCTGACTAATAATTACATTTGAAAGGCCAAAGAACACACACTCCTTATGGTCTCTGTGATTGGAGAGGATACAAAAGTATTTGGAATTTGACTTGATGAGTAATTTCTAAATGCAAATCCGTAGTGGTAGGAGCTCTCAAATTAGAGTGAGGTCAGCTGGGCTCCACTAATTCGTGCCGACTGTGAAGCACATTCAAATTAGTTTCCATCAGTTGTGAACCTGGGTAAAGGCTCATTTTACTGGCACAAATCTCTGTGGAAAGGACCCATAAGTCAGCAACAGGCAGGTAGTAAGAAAACTCTTTTGATCTACTTATGGCATATTTTAAGGAACCTGGGCTTATTTCTGTAACCAGGTAATGGTTAAGAAAATCCCCACAAAGATTTAATGCATGATTCTGAAAATTTCATTCTGGTTTTCCTGGGATAACAGTTAAATTTTGCATCACTAGAAAATTTAAAAGTGATGTCTACCATTACACTAAAGACAGATGGTACTTAGAGGGTGGGTTCCTGACAGGCAGGAAATCCATGGACAGTAGTATGAAGGACTTGATTATATTTAGAATGGCCTTTGACTCTCTCTGTATGTGTTGTTTTGGAAGGCAGCTGCTGTCTAACTAGGATTTTATGAAAATACCACCTGAGGAGGTAACTAGGAATGCAGAATTGTAGTGTTCCGTGTTTATCAACATCTTCTGTTATTTTAAAACGTATGTTGGAGAGAAATCCAGGATTCCTCTATCCTCCCTATCATATATAATAGTCCAGTAGTTCAGTGTAGAAGCAGTAGATGATCAGTACAGGTAATTCCTAAAGTGCTGATGGATAAAGCTGGACAAATTTTGCTTTAGTAATCAAGTAGTCTTCTAAGTTTGCTACATTTTTTTTCCTTATACAAGAGTAATTTTCAAATATTTTTCTCTGAATCTGATCTTTTTCTTAAATCTCTGTTTGCTGTTTGTGCATTGCACTTTGTAGGTTTAGAAACTCTGGAAAATACACTTTTCCAATATTGAGCACTGAATTACTTAACTTGCTGAATTAATAGCAAAGGGATTTAAGTTTGATTCTGTAATACACATTACCTGATTATTGTTCTCCTTGAAATCAGTTGATTCTTTCATATGAATACTGGCACAAATATGGGAATATACAGCTATATATCCTTACTGGCAGTAAAATCTAGTGGGGCTGTTTCTTGTGGAGGAAAATATCTGTAAGACCTAAAAACTCATGTTGCATCTCTGCAAAATATTTGAATCTCAGGAAAGACAGGTGAGAATTCCCATTTCTACTTTTTCACATTCTGATTATTTTTGATCCTATCTGTTCTCCCCTTTCTTCTGTGTAATAAAACTTGTATCTTTCTTTATGTAAGTCTAAACTTACTGTGTGATTCTACCTGAATTAGCTCTTATCTTACTTGGCACTGATTTCATGTAGAGAAATATGTATGTTTCTTTCTGAACTCTGTGATGACAGAGGTCAAATCCAGAGTTTTGGGAGGATTGTTTCATTATTTGGATGGACTGAAGTTGCAGTGATTTATAATCCAGCAATGACCTTATCAGATTTTTGCAGACATTTTCAGCTGTAGCTTAATGGCCATAACCATGTACTAGCAACTGGGGCATGTGGGTTACTTTTACATTCATGTGACACTGTTGAAAATGGTTTATTACGTAATTAAGGATAAATATGCCACAATGAAATAAATACTGTAGTATTGACATCAGTGAGGCAGCTGGAAATCAACCCTTGATGCTCTGCTAATATTCTGTATAGGGAGGCTTTTCAGATAAGTGTTCATCTTATCTCAGGCATCATCTAAGTGTTGTGTGAGTCAGAAATTACCTACCCTCTTCTGGGGCTCCAGAGAGCTGCTATCTCTTGTTCTCATTGATTAAGACTAGGAGGAAGTCTTGGCATCACTGTCTGCATGAAAACAGAGTGTTATGAATTAGATGTGGGGGTTTAAATAAGACACTGCCTTTTGGCTATGCCTCTGGCAGCAGGCAGTAGTTTTATTGAGGTGGCCAACACCCCAAGAACCACTCTCATTAGTAAGTTCTTTAATAATGGCTGATTCAGTCTATTATACAATGAATTATTTATTAAATAGACACAAAACTAACAGACATAAGACTTAAAACAGACTTTTACTACACAGGGGTAAGGACAAAAAGAGACAACTAGTATTACACATGGGGTTAAAGGTACCATTCAATTTACAGTGAAGAAATACTATAGATTAGGATCCAGTGTTTCTTACCATCCAGTTGTGATGGAGCACACATCGAAATCCTTTCCCTCAATTCCCAGGAAAGTAACCACAGAACCTCTGTCCAGACTCCAGGGAGAAGTCCTTTGCACATTCTCAGGGTGTGTGTAGGAGACTTCTGCCTCTGTGATAATCTGTAGTACTTTTATAGTGTAAAGCAGGCCTTTTGGTTACCTATGTTTTTTCTTTTATCACTTCCCACATCTCTCCATACCAAGGTGTTGATTCTTTTGGCACCAGGAGATGATACCTGCTGGGTCTTGCCCGCCTGGGTTATCTCTCCTATCTGCACCGGCCACCTGTGGTGGGAGAGGGGATGTATGCCCTGCTACACAGAGAGAGAAGAAAATACAAGCATTTATTTCAGCTTGTAAAATGAAAGAACTTTGAAAAGATTCATGTAAAAGTGCAAACTGTAATAATTCAAAAGGAACTTCTGAACTTTTCCCTCATAGCTGCTATATATGGTTGTATACTTGCAGATTAAAGACAACTGCTCCAATGTACTTTTTGCTTCAACACCTTCCTTTATACTCAACTTTTTTACCTCGTGCACAGAAAGGAAAGCCTTGAAGTGCTTTTCATAAAAAAAGGTCAGTCAGAAGAGATCACAATTGTAGTGCAAGTAGTGTTTATTTAATTTGATTTTCATGTACCCTTCGTTGTCTGGTGTCTTTTACATTGTCATTTCCATCTGGAAGGCTGGGAAGGCAGCTGGCTTCCCAGCAGGCACCAACTCCACAATTAGGTAGCTGGCATGCAGCTCTTGCTCCCCTGTTTGTGGAGCCTGTCTGCCTTGCTGGACCTCATGGCACACTTGCCCATTCTAGTCCATTTGCTCTGGGAACCTGGCTGCACCTATTGGCCCTGGGTCAGGAACAGAAAGGGTTCAATGGGCTCTGGAACAGCAGTGGCATTGTATATGACCAGGCATTAGAAAACATATGGACTGTGATGATTTGAAGCCAGTTTGCAGGGTTATCAGTACTATTGACTCAGAAGAAAATGTGTTGAGTATTTCTTTGGGGCGTACTCAGGCTGTCTCATCAGGATGGCAGAACAATGTTTTTCTTATCCCGCTGACTGTAAATCAGAATCATCCTCATTAAACTGTTCCTTGCACACCTTTCTGGTGGGATGTTTCATGCTGCCTGTAACCTCTGAGCAGCACTAATCCTTGAGGCTGTTTTTAAGCCTGTTCCATTCTTCTCATCCTTTCTATTGCTTTAGGTTTGCATAACTCAGAAATACTCTGGATTTCAGAGGTTGCTAAAGATGCTTCTGATATTCAAAGCCCCTTCAAAGTTTTACTGCATTTTTTCTTGCTTCTCTGAGAACCAGCAGAGCATGATCCATAGCTGTTTGCTTGTTCTGATGTTGGCTTGCCTACAGGTTAGAGAATCAAAAAGTTACTATTTGAAATTAAAGGAGCTGGATGGTTTGAAATCTAGACATGGGTAAACAAAATACAAGCAATAAGCTTAGATAACAGACACACTTGGAGTGCGACTGTATTATGTAACCCAGTAACTCTCAAGCCAAAATTTCACAGAAATGACTTGAGCGAAGGTTATTTTAGAAATTATAATTGTGGCTCTTGCTGGAATTCCTAGTTCAGCAGCTTTATTTGTCTTTTTTGTGCCTGTGTCCTTTACTTTTCTCCTCCTACTTTGCTGTGGTATTGCAGAGCTGCCCAGCGCTCTGCCAAAAGCACCAGATTCAGATTTTGGGACTTCTCTTACTGATTGTGCTTCTCTCCTTCAGCCAAATCCATCCCCACAAAATATTGTGGATAACGTGGGATCTTCAAACTATCACCAGCCATGTTACCTTTGTTATTAAACCAACTGAGATTTAACCAGTGTTCCAACAAGAGGGTGCTCCATACTGCATCACAGAGTGAGTACTTCCTTAGCCCTAATAATGTATCATGATGAAATCTTCCTGGTAATGTTATTAAAAGCTAAACCTTTTGGTTTTACTATATTTTTGATTCAATAACAACTAGGAGCCTCATGCTTTTGCCTCCTAGTAAATCCAAGCCCAGGTTTAGATTTTATTTTTCCATCTTCATTTTCTGGATTCATGCAAGAATTATCTAAAGAGAACATAATATTTGTACACATCAGTTACTGACACCAGTTATTTTTATCTTTTGTTTTCCCCAGAAAACAAGCCTTGTTATCTTCCTCGTACAGAAAGGACCTGCAGGCAGGAGAAAGGGCCACCTTGGAAAATTCAATAGGAGCCAATCTGCATCTTCCAGCTGCCTGTAACCAGACAGAGTCTGAACCAGGGATGGGCAACAGACTTCATCCTTCCGTGTCAAGCCTTGATTTACTCACTGTCCTTCCAGCTTCTTTACTTCTCCATAACAGAAACACCTTTTGTTGATTTGTTTTACAGTGGAGGGGGAGTAGAAAAAGGGGAGATAGTAAGCTGATTCTAGAATCAAATTCTAATTAATTTGAACACTTAGAGACCATTATGCTACTAAGCCCAGCTCCTCTTTAAGCAGCATAGGTGCAGATGGGGGTTTTATGTTATAGCAGAAGTTCTCCTGTGCAATGTTTAGTTTTCAGAGCATCTGATCTGTTTTCTTAGTTTTTGATTCAGCGGAGCTAATCTACAGATGAAATCTTAAGAAAATAAATGTTATTTCATTTAATCACAGTGCATAAAGTCAGAACCAGTTTCTGTGGTTATTTCATCTCTTCTGGAAAGTGTAATGAAACCTAGCACATCATGAAAAACTCGCTCAAATTATTATATCCTTGATGACAGTTTTTCCAATTTCTTTTTCTATACTTCTTGGAGCCAGAGGTCACCAGCCACGTGCCAATGTGTTCTAGTCCTTTTGTCTAGGAGCTGATTTTAATTCCCTTCATGCTTGAGGAAGAGCTAGAGGTGGTTTGCCACATCCTTCAGGCAGACGTGCTGTGTGTATCCTACACGTGGCATCCACCTGGTGTTAGGATCAGTCTTGTTAAGTTTCTGGCTGCTGCTGCCATCCTCTAGCTTTTGATACTGCATTTGCTTAGCAAAAAGAGCACTCCAGGTGTTACTTGACTTCAGATTTTGTTACAAGATTTTTTTCATCATCCTGTTGCTAATTTGAATGTCTTGGCCAGATTCCAATGCAAGTAATTACATTCTGTCTGTCTAATTTTCCCCGCCGTTCCCATTGCAGATGTTATTTGTCACTGCTTGCAAGAGTGGCACTGCTGTTGAATTTCCAATGCATATTTGGGTAATGGAGAAGAAAACTGAATGGAGTCCAAAAGGAGTTTGCCTTTCTCCCTTTGAGATCAACTATCACATTAATAATCTGGTTTTGAGGGGGTAAAAAAAAAAAAAGAAAACCCAAAAAAAACCCAAAACCATTTTGGTCTGGCAAGAGTGGTGCCAAAAATGGCATACAGAAACCTTTGTTGGCAATGTGTTCTTTATATCAATTCTTTAATTACCAGAAACAAGTTGGATGTAGAGTTACTACATTTGAACATCTGAGATCCAGAGGTCCAGGATTTCAGATTTTCATGCACTATAAACTGAGAGGTCCCATTTAATTGGCCTTAGTTCAATTGCATTTATATCAGATAAGGCCACATTCAAGGACTCCACATTCGGTTTTTGTGATCTCTGTTACCTCTGCCCTTGAAGACTGTAATCTCTAGGAATTAACTTCTATTTCATCAGCTGCATAGTAGAAATGGATTAATGACTATGTTTCAGCCATCACTGAGGTTCTCTCTCACATTGCCAACACACATATATTCAGCTTCTGGCATGTGAAATAATTCAGGAAAAATTACCTTTAAGGTGGTCTGGGAGATCAGCAGGCACAGAATATTACTTTAAACCTTTATGAATTTGTTAAGTTTTCTTACTCATGACTTGTTCTGATTTATGGTGATAATGTTTATTATGGTAGACATTAATTATGACCTCTCTGAATCAGTTTGTTTCAAACAAATGAGCTTTGTTCTCTAGATTAAACTATACATATTCCACAAGTGTTTGAATCTGAATAACCAGACATCATCAAGGTGTAGTGTGGCTTCATGAAATTTAATTAAACATGCTTCTCTGGAAGCTTCAGAACCGAGAACTTACTGTAAGCTGAAAAGCTTTAGCCTCTTGCATTCAACATGGATGTTTTTTCTGTGGTTTCTTAAATTATTCTATCTCTCTACATAAAGAAATAAACAGGTAAACCTAAATCTCTGTTTAGAAGAGGAAAGAACCATTTTTTTTTTTCATATTTCTCCCTGGGAATGGCATAGATTTTCACTTTTGCCATAACAGCCATTTCCACCTCAGTGGCACAAGAACAGATCTCCTGACTAACTGACCCTATGTTGTATAAGATCAGGGGGAAGAAAAGGCATGTAGAAATTTGGCATAGGACAAATTTTTCCCTTAGATGAGTAGAGTTTCTGATACAGCCACAACTACAAACAGCACTCAAATGAATAAACTCCACGTTCTGCATGTGCATGGTAATGAGTATTATCTTCTCGTTACAAAGCAGTGGAGGTAAAAAGATTTGCGTGCACTAAGCAGGTCTGCCTTGGAGATCCCAGAGTGCTGCAGAGTAGAGGTCTCAGTTATTAGGAGCAGTCCAGCTATGGCACCAGGGAGCTGAGGGTGGGATAAATGGTAGAATAAATGGCCCAAAATCTGTGCCATATTATACAAACCAGGGCTCCACAAAGGACATTTTGCAATGAGAGTCTTTGGTTGTGCCCATCCTGAGAAAGGTGTTACATTGCAAGTGAAACTTGTTCTGTAACCTGACTTGGAGGACAGGGAGTCCTGACCTGACAGAGCCACTTTCCCACCGGTGTTTGGGATGTTTTCTTAGTAGCTGAGCACACACAGATCTTCCTGGAGTTAACATCCACCTGCTAAACAAAGCCAGGAGTACTTCACATCTTTACATGTTATGTTTCATTTAATAACTATCTCAAAACACTTTGGGCTACCTTTCAGACCGCCTCAAAAATAGCACGTCCCCAGTAGTTATTTTTAATACCTGTCGTTCAGATAGCCTTTGAAAAAAAAACCCTGATATAACCAACAGAGCTAACAGAAATGTTACAGAATCCTGTGAAGTTTGCTTCTGTCTTTAAAAGCTGGGTTTTTTTAGTAATACCATGCCAATACCTAGTTCTAACTACAGGGGAAAAGTGCCCAGTACATGGACTGTGATGGCCTTCTCCTGTACCTTCTGCCAGAGCCAGTATTTCAGAAGGAAATACAGACTTGCTGTCTTAAAGGCTTACAGGAACATTCTTGTGCTTCTTGCTCATGTAAGTACTTGCTGAGATACTTGTGCTATAACTATCCTACTTCCCAAGGCATTAGCTGTTCTGCTGAGGTGATATTGCATTACATTGTGTTGTGGAATGTTTCTAAATAATAAAAGCAATATAATTTTGGCAGTCTTCTCTTGGATATCATACTGCTCTACAGGGTATTCATTAACATGCAGGAGTGGAGCCTGACTGGTTGCTCAAGCTCCCTTCCTTCACTGATTTAAACCAGATTGTATATATCTGCAATTCAATGAAGAACTTGCATAAAATTAAATCCCTGTGCCTTGCTCTTTTTTCTCCTGCACCTCAAGGCCCTTGTGAGAAATGCTTTAATTAAAGAAGCATCACCATGGCTTTAGTCTCACTGGTTAATACTTTAGAATTGACATGATATTCTTCCCTGCTCTGTAAAGAAAGGAGAAAAAAAGTGTTGAGAGGGAGACAAGAAAATATTCTCTCCCTTTGTCAAAAATGATAGAACAGATTTGCAGCAAGTTTTTACTTTTGCTCCTAAATATCCACTTTCATAAAGCATAGCTCATGTTATTGAAAACAGCTGCTTTGAGAGTGATGATATGTGGGTAGATGTTTGCCATTGTTGGGTTGGGAGATCTCAGACCTTTTTCTGCCACTTGTATTGGAACTGTAATGGTGCCCATAAAGTGTTTTTGTTCTCTGTAGCCTAAGAAAAATGGTTTGTGAGATTGATACAATTTAACTTTTGTTAAACAGGTTTACCACTCACCAAGTGAGCAGAGTACTTCTGCATTAAAAATTTTCCCCTCTGTAAGACACAGCACAGCTGAATTCTACCCTGGAATAGCATCAGTGTTCTGACTGAGTCCTACAAAACCCCAGAAAGTCAGAAGTAGGGCTAAAATTAGCATCAGATGTTTCAATCTTTAACTTATGCCAGAGTGCAGTGTACATGCTCTGAGCTGGGGCTGATGACTTTCAGATGAGATAGATGAGATAGAGGGTTGACCAGGGCTTTTCAGATTTATGCCCTATTCCAGCCAAGCACTCAGGCTGAAGTCCTGTAGCAATGTAATGTCCAACACTGTTTTGATTGTCTGTAGGTAACTACCTGTAGCTGACATAGAAAGTTTCACTTTTTAGCTTACATCTTTTCTTGCTCAGGGCTGATGACATACATACACAGATTAAAGGTGGGATTTTATTCAAACTATTTTATTTATTAAGTAATTAACTGTGGTAGGTTCCTAACTTGAACAGGAGTCATAGTCATACCTTCAGACTTAGAACAAGCAGTTTGATGCTGTGTATAAATGATGTGAGGCTGTATCACACCTGTGCTGTTTTCAGATCACAGACCTCCCTGTTGGACCATCTTCCCAATATTGCTGGTAATGAGTTCACTGTGGCATTCCAACAGGAACTGCGGTTTAGTAGATTAATACTGCATAACAGATTTGCAAAGTATAAATTGTAGGGGCTAGCAGAATTGATGGTCTTCAAATTTACTGTCACTGCTCAGCTTAAGGTACCTTTTTTGAGGAACAACTAAAGCTAAGTTAGTTGCTTAGACCTTAAAGCTAAGGTACTTTCCAATTATGCTCAAGAAGATAAGAATGCAAAAAGAAGAAAGAAGGGGGAAAAAACTCACACCCGAACCAAACACTGCCCCCCTCAACCTGTTTTTCTAATTTTTTTTTCTAATTAACCATTATATCAGAGTGAAAATTTTAACTGTAAAATTTTCTTCTGTTATAGCATTATTTGGACTTTCATTTGATATTTTAACAATTTCTTCTTTAAAAATTGAGTGTTTGCAGTTGTATTCTGGGGCAAAGATCACTGTGTTTTCCTATATGATGGAAGAGGCAGTTTCCTTTCTTGGCAGAGTTGCTATGAGACTTTATCAACTACTGTTTGTAGATCTGAAGTTACAGAAGCTGCTAGGCACCAGCAAGAAACTAATTTTTTGATACTGCAGGAAATAAATCCTGGAAATGGTAGTCTCTGCTTATCTTGCTATGGAAAATTTGTGGGGTTTTGTCTCCTGAATGCTCCTGGAGCAGCAAAACAAGTGGATTCACTAAGGCTGCAGTAAATGACAACAGTTATGAGCATTTATCTCAAAATCATTCTCAAAGGCCATAGCTTTTAGAAAGTTACCATATTGCATTTCCTCAAAACAAAGAGTCTCAGTAAGTATTCATCTTTATTTTACCAGGTTTATTAAATGATTCAGTGGCCTGATTCTGGCAGAACAAAGGAAGTGGAATAGAAATGTAATCATATATTACATATAGGTTTGGCCATGCTTCTGCATCTCTAGAAAATTTAATGCCTGTTAAAATCATCCATCCTGATGCATATGCAAACAGCTGCAGCTCTCTTACTGTTCTGAAAGGTCCTATTTGTCATAGTACTATAAAATATTCCCCCCCAAAAAAAACAGACAAAGTTTTGCTCTCCAGTCCTCTGCTGGTGTTCCATTGATTCTCAAAATGCTTTGCTATTATAGACCAATGGGTATGACAACTATACTCTGTTTTAATGCTATGTATAGTCAGTAAATGGCTTTTATATAAAGCAGCGGAAGCTAAAACTGTGTAAATTCCGTCTCTGCTACAAGGGATTTTCTTTCCTGTGCACACTACAAATAGCACAGTATTCAATGTGAAGATCCAATTAACTGCATTGACTGATCCAAGCAGGCAGCTCTGTTCACATCCAAATCATTCACACAAGCCTTCTCAGAACTCAGCCAGGGCTTATGTGAACACATTCATTAATCTTTGATGGAGACCACAGTTAAAAATTCTTGTTTGATTAGTAAAGGAAAATAATTTTTTCTGGGTTTTGAAAATCAAACTGAATAGTCTGCAGTAAGGATGACTTTACAACCCACCAACTTAAAATGGTGAAAACTTCCAAGTTTTTATAGAAACTCACAAATTTGGAGATATTTATATGACAGGAGACTTTAGGATAGGCTGTCAGTTTTTAAAAATCTGGTTTTCTTCCTACATCTTCCAGACTTCACCCATTTTCCAGAGCCAAATCTCCTTCAGAGTTCTCTCTTTTTCATTTCCCTCAAGCAATCTAATAATAGAATATAATTTCTCCCAGATTTTTTTGGGAGGATGGGGCAGAGTCTTTTTTTTTTTCTAGACTAACTCTGCCTTCTTCAAGAAGTGTTTGGACATTGCTCTCAGGCACATGCTGTGATTCTTGAGAGTGTCCTGTACAGGGATAAAAGTTGGACTTTGATGATCCCTGTGGGTCACTTCCAGTTCAGGATATTCTGTAGTCCTATGGTTCTTATTCAGAAAAAAAAAAAAAAAGTGGAAGAGGTTTATTCAGCTTTTCACACTGTAAAATGTATCTGTTGTGGTTTTTTCTTCTTTTAAATACAATATTGTTAATATAGTTCTGCGTAGTTAATGTCAAGGAGCAGAAGCTTATTTGGTTATTATAACATTAACTGGGTCCCATTGTTAACAGTTAAATTCCTCAGGGCTCTGAGCAGACATTAACAAGTTAATGTGAGGAGGCCAACAGTCCCCAAGGTATTTGCTTCCATCCACCAGCTTTGGACAGAAAACTCCAGTGTAGTATCATTAAAAAAAAAAAAGAAGAAATAAAGCCCTTCTCAGCATAACATTCCTGCTGAAGCCCACGCGTTCACTGATCCTTCTCTGGCATGCTGGCATGTGGGAGAGCACAGCCAGTCCTTCTGGCAGTTCCTTCAGTAGCCACTCAGTTTATAACCTCCCCTTTCAGCTCATTATTCTGGGCCAAAAACCAGAGAGAAGAAACTGTAAAGCATCATTTGAGCGTGTCTGCAAGGGAATGGGAAATTCCAGGAGATGATTTGTTTACAGTGACAGTGTAATAGTGGCAAATATGGAATTTAGTCCATTTAGCGTCTTTTGCTTTGCTTGATAGCTAAGATAGAAAAGAGTTTAAAGATATCAAACTTCTCAACTCCTCCTTTCATCCCTCCTAGACACAACACACCACTTTATAAACAAGGGGGACATTTGCGAAGTATCCTAAGCTTCATCTTTAGGTCAGCTGTTTCTTCTGAGCCTTTCAGGGGAAAAACACATTCTCTTTTTCTTATCACTGAGCAGCTAAGGAAGCTCTCTTCAGTTCCACTTTGCTTTCACATTCTAATAAAGTAAATAAAGCAGGAATAACTTGTGACTCTGAACCAAGTTTGCTTGTCCTTGCTAATTGTGGATCCAGGTTTCCCTTCAAACAGGATCTTTTCTTCCCAAGTGCATGCTCCAAGGAGGTAAGAAATTACTTTTGTTACAATCTTATTTCAGTTTGTCCTGGTATTTAACTGTGGAAGTGCCAAGGCTGGGATTCTAAAATATGTGGATTGTTCCATGTCTAGAAAAGGGCTTCCTTTCTTTCCAGAGTTCTCCAGTTGTTTTCTTTCTAGCTCCTCCAGTTGGAACTGAAGAGTTGAATATGGAGCTTTATTTCACATTTTGCAAAATGTTCTGGGCTTCCTTTTACTGAAATTCAGTGAAGCTCCTTAATTAACTGTTTCCAAAAATCTAAGAAACTATAAATCTTTATCCCAGCAGGAATTGCATTAATGTTCTCAGTGATGAAGGCAAACGAGATAGTGTGTCACAGCAGGATGCCTCTTTCTATAGGGACAGATATTTCACCACCTTATTAATAGTAAAGTTTTATTGAACAAGTATAAGCATATTTGTTTAGAAAAGGGAAATGGTGATTTTTAATTTATTTTTAAGGTAAATATTACTTTAAAAATTTTGACATGTCAAAATAAGTGATGGTGTCCCTCATCCAAGGAAATTACTGTCACGGAACATGAGGATTTGACTTAGTTCACAAAGATAGTACTTTAAAATCAAAATTTAAAATAGGCTGCAGTGGTATATATATTGTTTGGGAGTTTTTAATTAACATATTACTAACACTTCCTCCTCAGACATGTAAGTATTTGGACTGATGTCATAAAATAAGAAGCTTTGAGGAAGACCTTGGTCATTACTTTCATATCCAAATGAAGGATTTCAGTAGGTTAATACTGTGAATCTTTTTAACAGTGTCAAGAAACCTGCAATTGTTTGCCGGTAAAGCACCAAGTTCTTTTTTATTAGTATATTATTTAAATCATAAGAGTCTGTATTCAATCAGTTCCCCAAAAATATATTCTCTGGGACAATTCTACTGTTAAAAAAAGTGAAATAATTTTTAAAACTTTCATATGCAGTATATTTTGTTAAATATAAGCCTCTGTATTCCAAGTAAACTTCCTGCATTATTTTAGGCTTCCAAGTTTCTCAACCTGTCTGTAGCCCAATTTTAAACTACTTACTATTTAAAAGAAGCAGCTCAAGCCATGCTTGCTGTTTTCTTGCCTGGAAGTGTTCAGACAGTGAAACTGTAGAGCTGTGAGGATTCCACTGTCCCAAAATCCTTTCCACACTGAAGTCAAGTGGCTGCTGCCATGTGTTGTGCTATGAGCTGTTGGTTTCCAACCCCTGTGCTGCTCCAGGCTGGCTGTCAGGAGGCAAAGGCCGTGTCTGTAAATGCTGAATGTACAGATTAGGATTTTCTTGGGAGGTGAAAAGCAGAGCCTACCAAGGCCAGTGCAATGACCCCGTGTCTAAAGGTGGGTGTGCTGGATGTGTCAGTGCCTGGAGCAAAGAGGTACAGCGCTGTGTCTGCGTGGCACAGGGTGCTGGGGGACTGTGCCAGAGGAATGCATGCTCTCTGCTGCTTAGGTGTGTGCAGAAACACAGCAAATCGGTCTCTAGTCACTCAGCAAATGTCAAAATACACTCTTTGGGCTGAGGTCCCCCCAGTTCACACGATTGTCCAACAATATCTGAGAAAATTTTCAAGAATATTAAGAATAGTCAGGGAAATTAAGACAAAAAATGCTATGTATTCTCTCTCATGGTGACAATTGTTTCTCTTAAGTTTACTTTTTCTAGATTTTTGCATCTCATTTTTCATAGATCTGATCCTTACCATGTTTTGGGAATTATGAGGAGGGTACATGGATCCCACTGTTAACCACAGATCTAAATGCTTTCCATTCTCACTATTGCAGAAAAAAAAAAAGACTGTGACTCTTTCTATCTTTTTGATTTCAGGCAACCCTGGAAATGATGGAAATTTCCCTTTTCCCCTCTAGTGCATGCATAAAGACTGACTGTTTGGAAGGCCATTATGCTCATGGAATTCCCCATGGAGCAGATGAACAATGCTTTCATTTTGTGGTGGTGACACCTGAGGCCCCTGGTGTGTGCAGCTGTCCAGCCTGCACCTGGGTGGTGGCCTCAGAGCAAAGTATGTGCTGTAGTCACTGTAACCCTATTCAAGCAACCAGAGCTTGACATCTTTAAAAGTTATGATAGGATGGTTTCCTATGCACATAAGTATGTAAGGAAAATGTATAGTGATTCTCCCTCTTCATGCCAGCAAGGAATCTGTTTCAGCACTCATTTCTGTTATGTTAGCAGTTATCTCTGAGGTGAGTCCTTGCATATCTTGCATTAAATACTGTCTAGCTGGCTAGTACATAGAATTGATTTTGGAAAAGCCTTCTTTAGATTTCTTGATAAAGTAAATATTAAATGGGAAGTGCTTTGTTTTGGTTAGGCTTTCCTTTTTTTTTTTTTTTGGTTGGCTGTTGTTCATAAATTCCAGTTTCATCACCCAGAATACATCTGTGTGGGTTTCAGGATGTATCTAGCTTTCAGCTTACTGGTATTAACTCTGCCCTTTTGAATTCAATTGGAATTGACTAAATGGATTAAGAAGTAAAAATCCTTACCTTAAAACCAGCTTAAGGCCAAGGAATGAAGATCCCCAATTCTGCTGGTTACCCCTGACATGCTTGCCTTTAGCATTTCAACTATTTAAGATGAAATCTTAACAGGTAAGAAGCAGAAGCAGTTTGCTCACTATTCGTAGATTAGAAGCTTGATTTTCAAATTGCAGATATATAAGTTGTAACCTGCAGAATGGTTAAGAAAAGCACACTCTATAGATGGCTTCTAAGCCTCTAAGCAGTTACAAATTCCCTGAACCAATTCTGATAACAACAATCATTTCCTGTAAGCCGGGATGTGCACTGACCACATTTCACCTCGGCTTCTTACTGCAGACTGTAGTAAAAAGCAACTTTTTAATACATTCAAATTAACTGAAGACAAACAAAAATATAATTTAGTCTATTCTCAAACTGTCTCTCTCTTCATTCATGTGTCACAGATGCTGTTACACAACAAGCAATAATGTCAATAATTTTTTTCCAGTATTACCTTTGAGAAATAATGAAAGAAACTTGTTGGGGCAAAGATGTTGGACTGAGAGTAATAGAATATGACCAGAGCTATTTTTTGTTCAACTTTTGTAGCAAGAAGTTGCTTTTCTAACAAAAACACTGAGCCTATGCACAAAGGTATAGCAGAGGGAAGAATGTTAATACAGGTCATAGATATTGGAGCTTTTAAATGCTGTAATCCAGCATTTAAGACATTGGCCGGGGGGGGTTAAGTCTCTGTTTCATGCTGAAATGAGAATTCAACATTGCTGCAGTTTTCATAGGTAAACTTACTTCTTCAGAGCTCATCTGGTTTAGAAGTACTCATTAGCTGCAAATATTCAGCTGAATAGGCAGATGTCCATGAACACTGTATATGCACATACACATAAACACTTGGCTGTGTTTGGAAGGAGGTTTTGGTGTAACAAGTATTTCATGATTGCAACTGAGCAATGCTACTTCATGACTTAACAAAGAAGAGCTCCAGGCCCTGGTGTTTACACAGCAGTGCAGAGGAGCACTTTGTTACAATGCATAAGTAGGAAAATACAGTATATTTCTCTGAGCTGTCCCAGCAGTCTGGGCAGTCTGCTCATGTAGCAGCCAGAGTCTCTGAAACGCACTCTAGTAATTATTCCTTTCAACAATACAAAGAATATATACCATTTATCAGTATTTCACCTTTCCTGAAAACTAGTTCCAGGATATTTAAGGCTACATTTTCAGAATTTTAAATTATACTGTATGTAGGTGATCAGCACCTTTTGTTGGTGATAGAGGAGGAGATTTCTGAGCACTATCAGGGAACCTGAATAAGAGTTATCTATTACATCTAAGGCACAAAATTCCTTTTCCTAATATGTTGTTTATGTACATTTCTTTAGCTTCAGAAGCATAGACTTTGGTGCAAGTTGGTTTACTGAGAACTTGCCTTAAACATGTGGATAATTAAGACTATTTTGTGCAAGTTTGAGGTCCCCTATCTTTATGATGGTTATGATGGAAAATAAGGGATCATCCAGAAATTAATTTCCTGTTGCAATCTACTTGGCTAAGGCCAGAAAACCAAGATATGATAGACTTTTTCAGTCAATAAAAAATCAGGTGATTAAAACTCATTTAAGAAAAAACATAGAAACAAATTTGCAAGGCAGGAAACCAAAACATGGCTGTGGTTAGACAGTATAAAATTATGGCTTGGGGACCTTCCACCCTGAATCAAAAACGCTATGGCCACATGATGCAAAGCCCCAGTCTGGTGTGAAAGTGTTCTGCTCATTCAGATTTGTTCAGGAATTGTGATGGATTTATTTCATAGTGGCTAGCAATGCCAAACTTTCTATTCTCTGACATTAGCATGAACTCTCCATTGAGTATTCTATTCAACTTTATAGAAATCGCTCTAAATTTCCTTCAATTTTTAGAGAATAATGCATTTTTATGTTTCTTAAGCTCTTTGGATAGAACTGTATGGCAGGAATACAATTATCTATAAAATGTTACAGATTCAGCCTCTAAGCTATATAACATTCTGTTAAATTCCTTAAAGCCAAGGAATTCCTTAAGGGCTCAGTGGAATGATTTCTGAATTAAAGCTCTATGAAAAGTAACAGAATATGGCATAGCAGCTTCAGAGGAACAAACTCCTCCAGGTTTGCTTCACATAAGAGTTGTGTGCTCTTAGACTTCTTTGGCTGTAATTGATTTTTTTTTTAAAAACTTTAGGAAAAAAATAAACAAGAAAAATAAACAAAAGCAACACCAAAATACCTGTTATAACAATAAATTATCTCCACACACCTGATATGAAGATGAAGTTCCCATTCAGTATATAAATAGTGTGCAGCTTTCTATAATGCCTGCTTAAGTCAGGTTGATATAATCCTATTTGTTTCATTGCACCCTGTAGTTGCATTCAATTCTGGTGCAATGCCAGTGAAATGGACTCTAGGGGCTAATTTGGACAAAATAATTTGACCTTAAAGAGATTTCTAGAGAACAGCATTTCACCTTCACTATCTGCCTTGGAAAAGAGTGCTTGAGTTTTAAATGACACTTTGAAATTGGTCCTTTTGCTCACCCCCTTATTATCTAAGTAATTGCTGCATATGATAAACTGGTTGATAATCACTGGGTTTAATCTCGGTGAGACTCCATGAGACTTTGAAGAACTTGCATGTTATTTAAATATAGAAAACTTCTTTCTATATTTCTCTTTCTTTAGAGTAGTTTTTAATGTTTATCTGAAGTGTTATTTCAGAGGTGAACGATTTCACCTTCTAACTTGCTTTGGTGCCTACATTTATATCAATATGTTTGTTACTGAGCAGTCACGTCTCTGACTGTGAAGGCTTTGTTGTCAATGACTTGCTGCTCTGAGAGAGATCCAATTTGTTTCCATTATAGATGAAGGCCCAGGCAAACAGGAATTTGGTTTTCTGTTTGCTTACGCTGTGTGGGCACAGGAGTGACAAAGTATGAAAGAAATGGTAAGGACTTAGCTGCAAGCAGTGACAGAACTTTTTCCAGTGTGTGTGTAGCCTCTGTTTCCTGAGCTCAGAGGGATGAGCATCACTGTGGTTTTCATGATCATTTGACCCTTACAGCACCCCCAGTCTGTAAGCCTGAGAAAATGAACACATGCAACAATGGTGCTGTGTCTGACCTGAACTGAATCACTGATCCCTCCTTATCTCAAGAATGGATTTTATAGATGTTATTTGATTTTAAGCAATTGTGAAAGCAGGAAAACAAGTAACTGAGAAGTGTTGAAAGACAGTCAAACACATTCTAATGATTTTCTGAACCTTGTAATACAGCTTCTGTAGATCTCAGAGCTTTAAATGTGTGGGTTTAAAAGCAAAAATTAATATTCTTCTTTGCCCTTATTAACCCTAGTGATTAGCAGCAAAAGTTACTGAGGTAATTTGAGAGTGTTGACATATCAATTTCAGGTAGGCAGTGTGAATTCCAGTTTTTCGGAGTTAATTTTTGAGTAACACTTTCAAAGTGTTTAAAAACAAGTATATTTGGTAATGATGTTTTTCTTTCTTAATTAATCTTAATTTTTCTTTCTTAATTTAAAGGGATGAAATAGTTCATCCCTTTAAATTCCCAGGCTAACTAACATGTTCATTGCCATGTAATTGAGCTGGTGCTTGAAAGAAAAGGCAAAAGCAGTGAGTTGTGCTCCTTTGAGAGACATCCTTCCAAATGATATCATGCTTAGAATAACATCTTGATGCTGAAACCCACTCCAAAAAGTTAGGATCCAAGTGTTTCAAATCTCAAATTTATGACTGTGGTATACACAGTAGCACCCTAGGTTTGGTTTTGGGCAGTAGTCACAGTCTGATCTGGGTCCCTGAGGGGTCCGTAAATATAGTCTATTTTCATGTCTGTGGTGGTGTTGGGGTTTTCCTCCTATATTATTCTGTGGAAGCCAAATGAAATTACAGCCCACACCTCTCAGATTCTGCAGTGAGCTAAATTTGTAGGCCATGCTTAAAGTTCTATCATGAGTTTATACCAAACCAAGTTTTATTACAAGAATATTGTCGTTCTTTCTGTATATCAGAGATATGAAGCTTTAAGCCATGAAGGTTTAGACTTCTGAGATGGGATTAACTTTTTAATAATTTGGTCCTTGATTTCCATTTTCTTTTTAGAAACTGTAGTTCATTATGTTTGTCTTAAATTGCTTCCTGCATTAGTGCATTAGTTTTTTAATCTGCCAATGATGTTGGATATTTAAATCAAAAATCTGCCAGCTTTCAACTATAATCAAAACTAGATATCTTTTTAAGGTTTGGGCAATTTATAGAGCAGGTAACTGTATTTAACATTTTTAAGTTCTTTTAGGTTATGTTTTGGAAGGGGTTATACTTTCAGTGTGCATGCTAAAAAGCAAATTAAATGATTCATAATTCATAATAAACCTGCTCTAGCCTACTCAGTATTTCTACTACGTATTTGTTCAAATGTGTGTGCTGAGAATATCCAAATCAAACCTTTGCTTGTAGCTCCCCTTTCCCCACCAATGATGATGAGTAGAGTGATGTTGCTTCTTATCCTGCTTGCTTGAGTTCTCTATATTTAATTTGCAAAACACTGCCAAGGGAAGCTAAAGACTGTTTAGAGAACTGGGGTAGGTCTATTTGTTTCCATCTACTAATTTGTTCTGTCCTGTTTGTTTTCTTTATTTTTCCTCTATATTTGGCAGGGAGCAGACATGAATTTGACTGTGTTCTGTTGAACAGCCGCCACTGCCTCAAGCTGTTTCAGTCACTCACCTTGCCAAAACACTTTTTCTTTCCAATTTTTTCTCCTTGAAAAAGGGAGGGGTTTTGGGGCAGAGATCATCACCTGAGAGTTACTTTGGGACTAACTGGGTTGGTATCACAATGTGAAATATTTTTATCATCCTGAAGTGGGGCAGAAAATGTTGAGAAATTAATAAACAAAAAATCCTGCAAACATACGTTGTCTCAGCCGAAATGGTTTTGGTTTCTATTACTACTGTCTCATCAGCGTGTCTTTAAAGTTAAATTGCAAAGTGTTGCTTGAAACAGAAACTTATTTAAATTAGATCCATATCCTAATATGCCATCTTTAGTTTTGATTTAGTAATTGTACTATGCTTAGAAATTTATCACAACTGATTTTACTTTGCTACCTGTTCTATCTGGAGAGTTCTCAAAAGATTAAAAAAAAAAAACCAGAAAATACCCCATCTACCCTCTTGTAGCTGGAATCCTTCCACATGTGGGTAACTTTATAACAACAAGTATATAATTAACTATTTACTTTACCACCTGTCAATGTCTTGCACTTGTTTTAAAATCTTCTGTTTCAAGATTATCATCTTGCTCCATAGATGTCAAAATCCTGGTTTGCAGGGACAGATAAATTGTTTCGTACAAGTTAAGATTTGGGACGTTTACAAATTCAGTAGAAAATTTACAGTTATTTGAAACTATAAAATAATATATTTTATACTATGGAGTTTCTGAATCATATTTCCCCACCCTGTGCTGCAAAGGGAGAGCTCTGTCCAGAGCATGTCTGCTATGACCCCATAAGAGCCTCGTTCCTCCTGCTGTGTATTCTTTAATGTGCTGTCTGATGTGGAAGACAGTTTAATGAGAATTCTGATCGTTAATTCAAATTTAACTGCTGAAAATGAACAGTTGGTAATTAAGTGAATGTGATGTGATGAATAATTAGTTGATGTAACAAATAGCCAAAATGAAGTTAATTTTTTTAAGCAAATATTTGAATTGTTTGAGAAAATGTTTTGTAATACAAGTAACAAGACTTTGCTCTACTGTTTTTAATTGCAATCTCAGCTTACTTGAGAATGACTTGCAGTGTTCTTAAGTAGGCAGGCTTCAAGGTCAGACTTAATCAAAAGGTAGATTAAGTCTATCATTACATGTTTGGCTATAGAGATAAAAACAGCCAAGTTTTTTAATCTCAGTTACTATATAGTTGTTCTCAAATTTACAGTTTATTCCCTATGCACAGCATGGAGTTGCAAGTCATTAAGAGAATTCACTCTTTCCTTGAAACATACCATCATGGATTTATTTAAAAGTTTAATCATGTTCCCTCTTTTATCACAGTTTCCATAATTTTATCTTATAAAGGAAAAAAATGCATTAATGAAGTCAAGATTAACACTCCACTTCTTCACAAGCAGTATTTTAATGCTAGCCATTGTGCATAATGGAGGGTATTGTTGGAAAGCTTCTGCTGGCTGATTGTGCACAGCATTTAATTAGAAATGCAGCACTGGAGCAGGAGGTGAGCCTGTGCTCCCAGTTGCCTCTGCTGGCAGCTCTGCCCAGGGGCAGTTTGGGGACCCGGGGTACCCCCTGAGACCAGGCTGGGTGAGAGGTACTGCTGCTTGGGGGAGAGCTGATCCTCCAGCTCAATGGGCCCTCACGGGTGAGCTGGGACCTCAGAACTCCTTCTCCCTTTAGCTCTGGAGCAGTGATGGATACTGAGGTGCTTCTCTGGTAAGCAAGGCCTGTAATGGGAGTGGAATTAACTCACTCATAGGAAAAAAATTCTCATTCATTTTCCTCCACTGAAACAACCGTGTGGGTCCAGGGAGGAAAATAAAACTGCTGGTGATAGGTTACATTTTGCCTTCAGTGAAATCAAATTCCCTCTGTTTCAATGTAAAAACAGCTAGGGATGTACTAGGTTCTCTTGTAATAACCATTCACAGTGCTTTGCTAAAAGAAAAGAATTGGAAACTGTTTTCCTAGGGACTTCGAAGCATAGAATAAATGAAGTCTCAGCTTCTTGTACAAAACAGCCCTTTGGAGAATTCATCATCTTTTTGGGGTTTTGTTTGGGGTTTTTTGTTTGCTTTTTTTTTGTCTTTCTCCAGTATTTCTAGAGCACAGGCTAACAAGCCAAGCATGGCATGGATTTCATGGGTATGTCAGAGCACACCTGAATAGCCCAGAACTTTAGGAATGCTCTTTTCTTACAGCTGAAGAATCTGGTGCAACTCTAAAAGGCAAACCCCAGCTCATAATGTGATTGGGTTCCTCGCATTTAGACAGAGGAAGCTTTTCAAGTAAATGCAAAATAGGATCAGAGATCTAGACAGTAAGACCCCTGTGTGATAGCAGGGACTTCAAACCAGAGCACTGCCATTCTGACAGTAGCATGCGTTTTTCCTCTATGTGCTCAAGAAGAAAACTGTCTGGTGGCAAAGAATTTTTGGTTACTAATGAAAGTGGAGATGTTTTCACTTGCATCTCTTGTAGGAAAAGAAACGGTTCAGAAGTGAAACAGATAAATGAAGAAAAATGCCTTAATTAACAGACTTCTTTGTTATGTTGTTTCATGGGGTGTGAACTATCCATTTTATTGTTCTCTATTTTTATTGCTGTTACTGCTCAGGAATATACCACATTATGGGTTTTTTCTTGTTACTTGATTAGACTAAAAAAAGGTTTAGTGGAGCTAATTGTTCTAATTAAAAGAGTGATTCTGTTAAAAACTGGGCCTGCTTATAAAATTATAGCAATTGCAAACCAGAATGGACGAATGATTCCCTCAGTCTGACCATCTGCCTCTCTGCAGAAGTCAAAGCCACATAAAGCACTGCACAGTCCAGTATTTCAACCTGCCCCAAACACCTGGATTCCTAAAATGTGCTCTGTTTGAAACTGCAAACTGTACCAGAAATGTCTGTTACGTCTGGGGCTAAACCACAGGGCTTGAGTGGGCATGTGGGGCCACACTGCACTAATCCTGTAACTACAGAATCTGGGAGCATTAGTTA
Organism: Aleadryas rufinucha; assembly: GCA_013397815.1. Taxonomy (NCBI): domain Eukaryota; kingdom Metazoa; phylum Chordata; class Aves; order Passeriformes; genus Aleadryas; species Aleadryas rufinucha. Next base: position 290,242 of record VZTH01017191.1, on the reverse strand, counting down.
TCTGGAGAAGAGGCAAGACTATGGTATGTATTGTGTAGACACAATCTACAGGTATCATCTCTGGCCACAGAAGATAAAAATTGTGTTCAGAAGAAACCCTATGGCAGCAAATAGACTAAAAAAATGCTTTGAAATAGAAATACAAACTTCAAGTGAGAAGAGATTTCTTATGCTATTATACTTCTCTAGTAGTGAGCAAACTTTTTCAGAAAGATAATTGATAACACATATACATAATAGATCACTCAAATCGAGCTCATTGTTCAGGCACAAATGTCAAAGATCTTTGATAAGGGAGAGTTGTGGTTTTGTTCTTTGATAAGAGACATTTGTGCTAAAGGTAAATCATTCATACGAATATTTTCAGGCTGTTGTCCAGCAGCTGACTTGGACTTTGCTGTGAGTTCTCTTCCATGAAGAAACTGGCAGCTGCTTTTTACCATCAAAAGTTCTAGTTTCAAAAATCCAAAATACATATTGCCCTTTTGATTTTTCAAACCAGGCTGAAAGAAACTTTTAAGTTCAGTGTCTATCAGCTTTTCCTTTGTGCTTACCCTAGGGTTTCCCAATGCACTTTGGTTCTGGAGACTGTATGTACATCTGGTTCTATTCAACAGTTCTGTGTGGCACCTTCTGTATTCAGTGTATCCCTGATCACTCAGAGCTTTCTGAACCTGGGGCTGAATCCGAACCTCTGCCATTGCCAGTGCTTATGGTCACTGTCCCTTTCAAAAAAGGAAAAGGACAATAAATTCCACTTCCTGTGGGCATTTTTGACTTAGGTAACTAACACTTGAACACTTTTTAAGGAAGAATTCAATTTCTTATGCATGTTTCCATATATGAAGTAAATCAGTCTCTCAGAATGTCAGTTAATCAAAAATTGTTTTTTACAAAAGGATCAAGGAATTAATGTTAATGGTTAAAAAATTCTGTAACAGTAAAACCCTTCATTTTTCTTCTTGCTCTACTGAAGGAAGAAAAATAGTAAATTAAGTTTAAATGTTCACCATATATGGCATGCACATTGAGCTTAGTTTGTACTGTGAAATGTAGTTGGTTTCCAGCCATCTAGAAGGGGGGGAAAAGCTTTAGCTGTCTTAGTCAATTCCTGTCTTTTTTCATTTGTGGAATTTTGTCATCTCCCTCTGGTGGCAAATGTCTGAAATATCCATCACACAGCTGCTGCTGTGGGGAGGAACCCTTCAGTCTGTTCCAAGGTGCACAGTTGAAATCAGCAGACTTCCAGTTAGAAATATGCAAAGCACAACATCCCTGCTCTCTGGAGCATAGCTTTGATGGGAGAGAGAAAGAAATGTAGATTGGCCTGAGAGCTGGGATTTGCAGTACCCAGTTTGCAACAATATCGGAAAAAGGCAGCAAGAACAGAGGCTCTTGCAACACAGACTGAAGGATGGAGTCCCAGACTTTGATGTGGCACAAAACACTGGCCTGCAAGTCCAGTAGTCCCTATTAAAATCTAATATTAAGTACAAATTCTCAGAAAGGACAGGTTTTGAGCATAGGAAAATTAAGGATTCCAAAGAGTAATAACTGGACCAAGACTTGCCTAGTTTTGTACTTTTCAAGACACAGAGATGAGAAAAACAGTGCTTCCTTCCCATTGGGGTTTGTGCTTGGGTAACACTGTTGTCTGTTAAGAAAGGTCTTTTTGTGAAATTGATTCTTCCTTGAGAATCAGAAATGATAGCACTGCTTTGCTTTTCTTGTTAGATCACTTGCTCCACCTTTTCAAGTGTGTGCTAATACCAGAGTATTTCAAACACTTCTCCATTAAAACTATTCACCAAACTTGGAAGTCTACCTTAAAAACTTCCAACTGATTTAAGGAGTAAGTGATGTATCTACACTCTGCCTGCCATGAAGTATGCCAGCTGAAGTATTCTGGCTCCCAAAAATCATAACTTGAAACAGTTGTTGAGTAATCCACTCAACCTGGCTGTATCTCTTTTTTCCCTTGGTCCTATATATATATATATATAGCTGGATGTATCCACATTAATACTGCCTTTAGTCATCAGTCCTTTGAGTCTTTACAGCTGATCTCTGTGTGTGTAGAATATAAGTAGGTGTTCTATATAAATAAACTCCCAAAAGGGAACCAGATGCTGTACTTTATAGCTGAGTAAACAGAACCACTGAAAGGTGATATAATATGCTTGGCATCTGTGAGTCAGCATTAAGATGTGCTCCAGATACTATTGCAAACAGTGACAGCTTCTGGATATAAAGAACTCAGTGTGCTCTCACTAGCACTGCTGGAAATTGCTCCCAAGGGTTGTGGTTCTCACTCAATTCAGATCACTTATGTAATTTCAGAGAATGAACTGTTTCAGGCAACTGCAATGTTCACTGATTTTTGCACTGCTTGGTGAACTTTCCATTTAAAGGTTTCCCAGCACTGGGTTTAGAGGTAATACTTCAAGTTCAGTAGTCTCAAAGAACTCCCGAAATGTTAGATTAGAAAATGCTGCTCACAAGATGCACCCTGCCCTGCTTAATGGTCTGAGCAAAAATGCAGAGACAGAAACAGAGAGTCTGTTGGATCAGAGCCCTGATTCACCCTAACACTCATCTTCATTAACCTTCTGTTTACATTGTTGAAAAAGTACATGCTGCCTTTGAAGTGAGATAGCTTCATAGTCAAGCTGGATATCTGATTCCTGCCCTGACAGTGGAATTCAAATGCACTTGCAGCGTGGGAATGTGTGAAGCCCTGGTGATTAGAGTGTGACTGGACGTACAGCAGTGACTGCCTGCAAGTGCTGATCACCTTCACTAGTGAGGTTTCCCTCACCTGGGGTAAAATTCACCATGTGAGTTTTACAGAGAGCTCATCCATCCTGGGCTGAATTCTGTCTTTTAAGGAAACTTTCACTCAAGTCCTGCTCTGAGTTTTCACTGTTACCAGCCACCCCTGAGCCATGCACTCAGTGCTGTGCTGAGAAGCTCTTTTGTGCTGCTTACAAACACAGAGGATGCTGAACAGACAGCCAGAGAAGATTCAGCAGGAAGGCTGGCCACAGACGAGCTACTAAACTCTTCTCCTTTTACAAAAAAATTCAAGCTGGCACAGAAGTCCTGCCTTCTATGATTGATTGTTTTTTATCCTACAGATTGGTAAAGCAAAGATTCTGTGTATTCCCAGAGCTACACACACCCATGCCTTGATGTAACTTGACTGTACCTGAACTGTGGCTGGACATCTCTGTGCCCAAATACAGGAACATCAAGCCCCAACCCCCCCGGTGCTGCCCTTACCCTGCCAGTCTCCCAGTCTTTAAACAATTGCTTCCTAAAAAGCAAACTTTCCAAAAGACTGAGCCAAGTAATTGGAAGTTACAAATCTACGAGTTATTTATCTGTACACACCTTGAGAGCAACATGAATAAAACATGTGCATTCTTAAGCCCTGATGTAAATTCTAGGTAATCATAAAATAAATATTTTCAAGCATGGTAAGGGTATTTGAATGCAGCCACTGTATTGGTGAAGCACTTGCCAATTTTTTCAGTGTGACTGATCCTGAAATATGGAAATCCATAGCTTAGGTTTGGAGGCAGAAGGTTGAGTTGGTGGTGGGGCTTGGTATATTTTTGTTGTTGATTAGTTTCTTTGGTTTTATTGTGGGTTGTCTGGCATTTTAAATACAGCCAATAATAGCTGAAGCGGATAAAATCTTGGTCTTAGTCTGCAACTGGTTAATCTATTTCTGAATGTTTATTCAGAGGTTTTGCAGTTAAAGATTCTGTTGGACAGTGTCTCATTCTGTGATGGGCTTTAAAAAGTGCTATCAGTTAAATATTAATGTCATTTTTAGTTCTGTAATATTGTGAAAAGCAAAATTCAGGAAGTGCAGAGGAAGAAATTAGATTTTTTTCTATGATTCTGTCATTTTAATATAGTTTGTAGGCAGGATGGGTAGAAGCATAAGAAAATATTAAATTTATTTCTTCAAAGGCAGCAAGCTGGAATGCTAGTGAGAATTTAAGTAGTGTGTTTCAACAGTGCCCTTGTGGGCACTGAGAGAGCTCTGGGCAGAGCTGGGCTGCTGACTTGCACAGGAGGGCAAAGAGGTGCTTTGGAAAAGCTGGAGGATAATTACATGGGTGTGATAATGAGGCACTGGTTTGGTTCTCAGTGCTTTCATTCTGACAGCAAACTCTTGAGCCTCACCTTATGTCGGTGGGCTAAAATTGAAGCCAAAGAACACAGGCATGACCAAGTTTGCAGGGAGGTGCTTTTCGTTTGCCCTGAGATTTTTACTTAGCAGTTTTTGCTTTTCAGTTAAGTTCAAACAGCATACTAGTTGCAACACCTCCATAGGAAACATCCAAGGGTTATTTTTCTGTTTTTCTAACCAAAGCCATTGGTTTGTGTAATTTATATCATGACTTTGCATTTCCTTTCTCTGGTCACAGCCAAATATATAAGGCCTTACTAATCTCTTTGCAGGGATTTATAAAATGTCCTCTGGTTTTCCTTGTTGCAGGTTTCCAAGCCACATATTTGGCTTCACTTTGGGGGTTGGATTGACCCAAAAGATCAAAGCAAAAGACATGTCATTCATCTATGATCATTTTGACTTGTAGCCAATGTTTTATAAGTTGGGAATTTCCATGGATGCAGAAGGGATATAGCTTCCCAAATCTCATTGACATTCAGAGGGTTTTGGACACAGTTTAAGCCTCTTTTACAAGCCTATGCTGAAAGGGCCCACCTCTGCTTTCCTTTCTAAATATGCATTTCTTAGTTTATTTTTTTTTAATTGACAAATTCTCCATATTTAAAACTTGTGCCTCCCTGGAAGACATTAATCTTGCTGACTCTGAGTGGTGTTGACAGCCCAGTATAATTACACATGATAGCAAATGACTACTTGGGTCAACACATGTTACCAAGTAGGTGATTTTCAGATGACTCCCATTCCTTCCAAAAATGGGGGAAAGATGGGTCTTTGAGACCTGAGCAGAAAATCTTAGGTTCTAGAAAATGTTACCAATTTTTCTTCATGATGTAGTTAGCATGCACCTAATTAGTGTTCTATACCAAAGACAAGTTTCTGTCTTTCTAAGAAACTTTATCTTGAAGAACATACTCAAACATTTTACAAAATATTATGGAATTGTCAACATTTTCAATGGAAGAGTAAAAAGCAAAATGCTTTAAAGCTTAGCAAATTATACATATCTAACTGTCATTGTTATTTGATCCAGCCCTTCTTCCACCATTTTGGAAATAGAAGAGCAATGACTACTTATAAAAGTTAGTAATGGTCATTAGTTAATCGATAGTTACTAACTTCCCTGGCTCTTCAGGGTTTCCTTGACTTTACAGATCCTGATTGCTGAGCAGCACTCTACAGTGACAAGAGTCAAATGTCGTACTTCAATAATTCCTATTAATCTGTGTAATTTTATGAACAAATCAATAATTCCATCCCTTGTTTAAATATTTAATGAATTTTAGATAGGAGTATATTAACTTTGTATGATTGTGAACTGCTTCATGCTTTTGCTTAAAAAAGGTGCAACTTCTGCCAAGTGCCTGGACAAATGTCTGTGGGAAGACAAGGATGAATAGCAAAACCTGAACCAAATGGGATTTCCTGCGTTCTCACTTTTGTTTCCATACTGTTGAACTCAGATGTAAAAAACTTGAGAATGAAATCAAAGTGGGTGTTTTCCCTGCACCATCTTTAGTCCTGGAGTGGTGACCAAGAGGGAGGGAGCCTTTGCTCCTGATCTAGAGATTTCAGAGAAGGGGAGTGGATAACAAATAGTGCAAGTGATAAGTGTTCTGTGAGGAAGGAAATCAGGAATGACCTATGTCACAAGTTTTGCTTTAGTTTTTAGTGCCACTGTGGTTTGTTTGTGCCTGGGGACATGCAGAAAATTCGCTGTGAGGTTTTCACAGATTTGCAGGCATCATTTTTTTTTTAAAAAAAAACAAGTGTTTTTTTGTAAAAAACAAGTGGTTCAGTTATTGTGTTTGCCTTGATTATATGACAATGGCCATCAATAACCTCATGATCCCACATTTTCTAAAATGGCAGAACAGCAAAGGAACATCTCAAACAGCAACAACTGAAATCCCATCCATAAGTCCTGCAGTGAGCTGCATGTTTTTATAAAGCAGCTGTGCAGGTAGTAAACACCAAAGCAAGTATCTTTGTGACAAGGTGGGAAAATAATTAAAGAAAATGTCTGTTTTCAGGTGAAGAATTTTCATCTTGAACAGTGTCACTCAGGGTTATGATTTCATTCTTACCCAAGTATGAACAGAAAGAAACAAAGTGCACATGTCAGGAATAGTAAAATATCTTGAACTTCTTAAAAGCCTTTTTTATAAATTTTAACTAAAGAAACTTCAAATATGCTTATACAGTCCTAAACTTAGATATGGTTAAGACTGGGAATTACAGTTGCCCCTTCTGTAACCTTTGGTGTTCTCCTCAATATTCTTTTTTTTCAAATGTACTCAATTTTATGAACTCATTATTTTTCCTGTACTAATACATTTTCCTTATCTTCTAATTAAGCACTGCTCCCAGCACAGTTATGATGGCACGCTCACATCTGCTCTGCCTTCTCATCATTATTTCAGTGCGGGGCTTCTGCTGCAGTTGGCTGAGGTGATGCTGTGAGCCTGGTCAAGCTGTCTGCTGCTGCCTTTTGCTATCTTTCACAAGTCTACCCATTTCCAGTTCAGCCAAAACAGAAATCCAAGCAGACAGCTGCTAGCAAATCTTCTTAATTAAATTTGAGAGGGGCTTGAACAGGTAGCGAGCACCAAAATTCCTTAAATCCCTTCAGTTTTCAAAACTTGAATTAGAACCATTCCTTATGATTTCAGTTCTGCATGAAATACAAAAGCACTTTGTTGCTTTTCATGTTCAGACATCTCAAGTGTCTTCCCTTGCAAACACTCACTTCTCTTTCTGCTGTGACCTCTTGTCAGAGACTGAAATGGTTCATGCCTTAAACATTGTTATGAAGTTTTGCCCATTACAGCTGTCGTGGTTTGACACAGCTAAATGTCAAGCACACAAAATCTGTTATTTTGCATAAGGGGAAAATAAGTAAATATTGAGGAAAACTAGAGAGCTGCGAGGCAAAACAGGTTCAAACTTAAACAGTTACTGTATAAAGAAAAGGTTTATTGCTAACAGAATTAAAAGTAAAACAGAAATACTAAGAAATTAAAGCAAAATTCCCCTGTCTTCCAGCCCCCCTCTCCTTTTACCCAGCTCACACAAAGGAAAACAAATCATGGGACTTGGTCAGTGTTGCAGTTCTTAAAAGTCTCTTTCCTTATGCTTAAGGAAAAAGGGTTTCTTCTGCTTCATGTGGTTCCCAAACCGCCACCAGCACCAGAAGAAATGAACGGCCAGTCACCTTCAGCAGGTTAAACAGTTTAAAAAACTAATGAAAATTATAGTCTTGGGCACCTTTCATTTCACAGTGCTTGAGATGTTATAGTCTTCAGACATCCAGGCCTTGCAGAAAGCTGAAAATGGACTTTTAGTGTAATTTATATTAAAAGTTACTTAAATATAGGGATAGAACTACAATATGCTTTTAATATTATATTGCTCAGTACTCAGTAAGTGCTGGGATCATTAACAACACTTGATACATTGTGCATATAGCAATTACACAAACACCATGCTGATATTCTCATCTCCCATCCTCATCACTGAGCTACTAGCACCAAAGAATAAGTGCAACTTTTCACTCATTTCTGAAAAGTTTGCTAGAGAGGGGTTATTAATTTCTCAAGATTTCTGACTGTGAAGCAAATGTAGCTTGAGGCTTAATATGCTGACAGTGTTTCCCCATTTTTAAAGGTAATCCAGCTGTCATGGTTACAGTGCAAGAAACCAGTCTGCCAGGCTTAACGAGAGTTTCAAGAGTGAGAAAAGAAGTTGAAACCCTTCAAAGAGATCATTAATAAGAAACTGTTTTAAAAAGGAAATGAAAACATCTTGCTATTCTCTGGTCCAATGTTATTTTGCAGATGTGGTGGACATTGTTAGGGTGGTAGAACCAGATGATTTATTTCCAAGTCACAGAAACTTTTTCAGAAGTGTAGGATGTTTAAAGTTTCACTGTGCTACATGCCATAGATTTCCTTTTCTCTCATCTCTACTCCTCCTCAACCCCTCTATAGTCTTTGTGGCTTCCTCTCTTCCCTTTCTCCTGCATCCCTACCTTTATTTATCTCTAGGTAACGATTCCCTGTGATACCTCTGGGCTCTTTGAATGCTGCTGCTTTATTTCCCCTCTCTTCTCTCCTCTCATGTGCTCAGCAATCATCAGGCAAGTGCTCCAAGGTGACAGGAGGAAACTTCTGTTTGAAAAAGCAACAGCAATGGAGCAGTTGATGTGGTTGGACACAGCTGGTCTTGAAAGGGAACCGCCCTGAAAGATCTGGCTGGGACTTTGAAAATTCTGTAGCTCTGTGCTTCATACATAAGTGGCAAAGGCCTGCAGGGGACTCAGGACGTAATGGCCAAAATGTGAGAAATGAGCAATCTGAAGGTGTTTCTATTATAATGGTTTCACAAACTAGTGAGGCAAAAGTGTTTCTTGTTAACATCTTATGTAATATTTCTTGCCCCCGAGTAATCTCATTTGTGCCAGCCTTGTGTCTGACTCTGGTTCCCGTGCTGGGAAGGGGGAAGAGCTCTTTTCCTGCATGCATCTCTCCTGTGGGGTCTCTCAGTGAACTCATGGCAATAAGAAAGAGTTGGCCAGCTTATCTTTGCGTAAGAGTTTGCACAAATGGATTTGTTTGAAGCAAATGGCTTCTCAAGGGTCATTTGAAGAGCCTCACCCGACTGCATTGTCCTTCATCTAAACATTGCTGACTGCTGATGTAACTCATTCTTTAAATGCCCTGTTCATGTTATATGTGCAGGAGGTGGGGGTCTTCAAGCAGTCTTTGTCTTAGAATTTCCAGCTGTCCTCAATATCAGATCTATTGGGATAGTTCATGTCTTTAGACATGGAAAGAGACACTGCTTCCTTGGGAGTTTTATTCTCCTTCCAGAAGGCTGCAGGCATAGCAGAGGGTGCTTTTAGGAGTGACCTTTTATCACACCATAATAGTATGATGCTTGTTAATTCACTGTTGTGATGCTTTAGGCAAATGTGATGGGTGGAGAGGCAAGAAATGTATTTGGTAATGTCACCCTCTGTAAAAACAAAAAGATTATAAGGAAATGCTTTATTATCATTGCTCACAGTGGTGGCTTTCTGGTTTTCAAAATACCAACAATATGTCAAATGCTTTCAGGAGGAGTCTAAGAACAGTTCTTTCATCAAGTAATTTACAGTCATAGCAAGCTGTCATCTGCTGGTGTGCATGTGCATTTTCCATTTTTTATTGCCCTTTTTCACAAAGAGGAAAAAAAGAAAAGCATCAGAATGTTCTCTGTTGTCAAATGAAGAGAAATAAACAGGAGAGAAGGACTGCAACATGAGTAGGGAGTTGTTATTTATTTGGTTTGTTGAGGGTGAAGTTCAGATGATTACCTCGAATGTTGCAAAGCTTTGCCTGTCAGCCTTGATATGTAATGAGAATTTGTTGGTAGACATCCAGAGGGAAAATTGCTTTGAATTCTTGCATTGAATTTTAGTGTGCTGTTTCTGTTTGAGAGAATGAGTAGTGGTTCAGTGTGGGCACATGTGCTAAGCTGTAACCAAAACCTGCAGTCCTGGGACAGCAAGAAGATGCCCCTGCCTCTGTGCCCATGTGGAGCCTGGCCATGTCACTGCTTATCAGGCACCAGCCCATCTCTTCATGACCACTCTGAGAGCAAATGCATTCCTTCCAATATACCATGACTGATTCTTCTGTGAGGCTTAAATATTGCAGTACAGCCTTCCTGTTGCATATTTTAGGGAAAAAAACTGCTCAGACCTCTTAAATAATCTAATCTTGTTCATTCGTTTAATTCTGCTCAATTTTCCTTTCCTTGTTGCAGCCTTAGAGCTGTGCTTCAGATTTTCACAGTGGTTTGCTACTGTCTTGGAGTGATTTCATGATGATACTCCATTCCCTAATCATCTGCTGTATGCCCAGAAATGGCTGCTGTAGCTGTAAGATGAGCCAGTGGGATGGGGCTGGAGCCTGAGAGCGCCGGGCGGGCGCTGTTCAAACTCTCTCACCCAGGCTGCGGCACTTTACTTCATTGGATCATTACTTCATTGCCCTTGCTGGATTAGTTTTCACCAGCTTAGGCAAGNCAGGGGAATGCCCCATGGCTTCTCTTCCTTTATTCGAATAAAGTAATGGAACTCCTCTGTCTCGTTTTTGGACGNAGGCAAGAAGCTTCTGGGTTTTTTTCCCTCCCAGGCCTGCTTTTCACCAGCAAATCCTTTCAGTGACATTTTTGGTTGTTTTCTTGAACTGTCCCGGTTTGGGTTTTTTTTCCTTCCTTCCAGGGAGCCTATGGGGGTGGCCCTGGCCGGTCCAAGCCCTGGGAAAGACCAAGCCAGCNTTCGTGGATTAATTTTCCCAACACTCCCTTTCCTGAGATACAGAAGGGCAGCCACTGTCTTTGCCTCTCAGCCACGCAGTCTGGTGGGGGGTGGGGGTTTNGGGTGGCCCTGGCCGGTCCAAGCCCTGGGAAAGACCAAGCCAGCAAAAGAAGGGACATTAAACTCCACCAACTTCACCTGCTGCAAGGAGGAGACCCACACCAGAAATCCAACAGGTTCCCAGCTGCTGCGTGGACTCGCTCTCCTCCTGAAAGGAATGAGAGACTTGTCTTTACAAACAAGCTCTGGGCCTGCTGGTAGATGGAATTAGCACTGAGAGATAAAGGGAAACAATGGGAAGGATTCCACTGATTGATGAATGGAAAGAGATTTGTCTCCACAAACAAACTGTAGGTCTGCTGATAAATGAAATTGGATATTGAGAAATGAAAGAAACAATGGGAAAATGATAAAATTCAATAAGAACTAAAAATAAAGGGGGTTTATACATTAGAAGGTACAGGCATTAGTGGATTAGGTATTAGGCGTTCCAGAAGTCTGTACCGCTCGAGTACCTCAGCCAATGGGGAAAGAGAGAGGGAAATGCGGCCGGGAAATCGGGATAAAAAGGAGGCTGTGCCCTCCAAAGATTTGAGAGACCCCAGGGGAATGCCCCATGGC
>VZTH01017191.1:233788-279018 GCA_013397815.1 Aleadryas rufinucha | reverse complement strand
GTATCCATTTCTCTCATTGGCAGAAGAAAAGGGAATTACTGAAGCCCTTTCTCTTTAGAGGAAATGCTCATTCTGGGGCGTTTTCTCCTGAAAGTTGTCTCAAAACTGAGACAACTACATGTATTTCTTTCTGAAGATTGGCAGTATATTAACACTGTGTTTTAAAAATAAGATGGAAAGCTTCAGCTTGACTCTTAATTGAAGCTTTACTGATCATCTATCAGGATTCATTTTGCTAAAAATATAAATTAGTTCTCACTGGGTAAATTTCAGCCATTTCTAATCTTTCCTTCTAATTTCTGTATTGATTTGAATTAATTGTTATTCCAGGATTGCAAGCTCTTCCCTATGACTGCCTAATGACTTTTACCAATGCTCTATCACATTTGCTTTGAATTTTAACGATTCAGGAGATGGAGAGTTTCAACAGTCATTGCTGCCTAGAAAGGAAAGGTTTTCATTGGTTAAAAGTTATTGAATGTGCTGTTCTTTCTAAACATCAAAAATCTAGGTTTGCTGATGGTGTTTCATTTTTTAAACTTACATTTTCAATGTCTTGACAAAGTCACATTTTGACCTGAGCAATATCCTGAATGGTCTGAGAGGTCCTGGTTGGAATCAAGAACTGACATGATTTACCTTAGAGTTTGCTTGATTTTATGAGTGATTATCCACACACACCTTATCTCTCCATCTGCCATGGAAACCAGTTTTTAATTGTCTGGTCAGGGGAAAGATGGCAAATTTTCTCTTCTTGCAGAATTCCCTTCCCACTTGGGCTCTGTTGCCTGTGTAACTTCAAGCCTCCCAGAGAACAGCTCGAGTGTTCTCTGGGGACATGACTTACCATAATAAGGTCATTGTTTTCTGAAATGTGTAATGTAATAGAAATATAACCTCCTGACACCATATAATCTTATTGCTCAGCCAACTCTCTTTGAGACAAGATTTTGTTCCACTAGTAGATGAAATAGTGACTTGCAGTTCAGAAGTGAACAGCATGTGACTGAGGCAGTGAATTCAGCCATCAGCTGCTGGGGTGGGTTGTGCCTCTGCTTCTCTTGGTAAAATGGGAGAAGCATTTCTGACACACTGGATGTTGTAAAAACTGATAGGAAAGTGTTGCAAGTTCCTTTGAGCAGTGGTGATTAGTTTAAAAGAAGTAGTCACTTTGCCACACTAGCACTTTTAGAGAGCCCACAATTGAGGCCCTTAATCTTTTTTTTTTTTTCCCCTGAGCAGTACACAGCAGAATTTTATGGGGACTGAAGAGTCAAGTTGTGTTTGCTCACAGAAAAGCACAGGCTAACAAAACCCCCATATTTCTTTTTCTTAGAGAAGCAGATGAACAGAAGAGGAACGAGCAGAAAGTGGGGCAGGAAGGATGCAGAGAGAAAAGTTAGACACAAGTGTCAGATGGGAGGAGACTTTGGAAAGACTGAGATGGGTACCACTGCACTTCTTCCAAGGCAGATTTAGGATTGCTGTCTTAAGTACTGTGTTATATTTCACCAACATTCCAAATTTCAGCTAATCACCTCTGAATGTTTATTGCAAATGCAGTTTATCTCAGCTCTGGGAGTAACAGGAATAGAGCTTAGAAGTAGGAGGAATTTTTGTATCTCTTTCATTTCTGGGGTTTTCATTCTCTCTTATTCACAGAACAATGAAAAGTGCTAAAGTAGTTATGTTTGTGGGGAAAAAATCCTGAGTATCTTGGCATAATTTTCAAAACTGGTGAATTCAGTGAGGAGCTATTCTTCATAGCAAGTTACAGATATCTCCTGGGTGACTCTGATAATTAAGGTAAATTGTAAAATTATTTTCATGTAAGAGTTTAATTCATAGAAGTATCACAGAAAAGCTGGTTTTGCACAATTAGAGTAGGTATGGGTAATCTGCCTGGTTTAGTTGCTTCCATTTAGTGAATTTCAGTGGTGTTTTCAAGCAGCCTTTTAATTAAGTTAATGTAAAACTCAGATTCTAGAGCAAGTGATAAGATGATTTATGTGCCAGTATTTCCCAGTGTTTGCTCTTGAGACAGAAGACTGATGGTTTAAACTGACTGAAAATGTTTCTTCCTTTTCTGTGTGACAGTTCATTAACAGATTATACACAGAAACATTCTTACATAAAAATCAGATTCATCAACAAATATGTCAAACATTTAATCCCCTTCACTTGATGAACAGAAATAATCCATAAAGGTGATTTATTATTACCACTTGCTTTATCTAGCATGATCAAACTATAATCAATAAGAGCTATTAGTCTTTCAAGTTAGAGATTTATAGACCTTGGTCATGGAGTAGTAGCCAATATGCACATAAAAATCAGTTTGAAAAGCCTTTACTTTTACAGTCCTTGAGACACAGCTACCAAATTGGATTCCATATCACAAAACAAACTGTATTATAATAATCTTAAAGAAATCAGAGGGGAAAATGGGTTTGTTAACCTAGCAATTGATTTCTTTTTCCACCTATATCATACTGGAAATCCGGCTATTCAGCATTTTAAAACTCTGCATGTGAAACAGGCTTTTCAGCACTTCTTCACTTCAGATCTCTTATCCCATAGTGGTTTAGGTCTTGCTTTGTAGTGTGTCAGGATCAACCCTGGGGCTTTCAAACAGCTCAGAGCAAGCTGATTCCAGAACAATGTGTATTGTATTCATTTTCATTGCTGTGAACTGTACAAGTTACAATTCCAGATTGCAGTTTGCTGTCCATGTAGTAACTTATACGTTGTTATAGTTCCTGTGACTTTTTCTCCCCTCAGTTTAAACAACAATGAAAAAGTTAAACTTTTCAACTTAAAGTGGCCTACTTCAGAATCATAGATAAAATGAAAAGTCCCATTATTGGGGGAGCTGTTGGTGCCTGCAGACTCAAGTTAATATTGTCATATCCATTTACCTTACATTTAATTGCTAGCTGTTTTTATTATCTTTGAGGAATCTCCTTTCTGGATTCTCGTATGATCCCTAATTCTTAATGTGGAGAGTTGACAAGGAACTCTGCAATAATAAGAGGTAAAAAAAGGTTTTCACCTACTCCAGCCACGAAAGTACTAGCTGTGGTTTAGCTTGAGGATTAAAGGCTTGGTACATATAGACAAGGGGGTTGACAAAACTCTAAGTTGTCAAAGCTAAGAGATGCACAAATCACCTGGGAGCAGAACAATTCCTATGTTCTTAAAAATATTCTCAGCCCAGCTTTGTGCATTTTAATAAAACAAGGTAAATTAGAGTTCATACAATGTGCCTGAAGTCTCTGCTTTTCTCAATGCTGTGTTTGACAGGAATGATGATATTTTGACTGCTGAAGTTTCATTTTGACTCCCCAGGTGGGAGATGAGTACACTGAGAAAATAGTTCTAGTGTTTCCTTCCTTTCTGACACACTGTGGTAGACAGTTGGCAAACTGCTGTTATATTAATCCTCCCACTGCAGATAGTAAATCAAGTTTAGAATGGTGTCTGTATAGCAGCAAATTAATTGCATCCTATCTCTGTGTGATGGTAGAGGCATTGCACTGAGTACGTGAGTTCAAGGCTATTAAAAAGTCATCATTTTTGTGGACTTTTATTTATACATTATTTATTAGAATTATATACTTGGTTCTATTTAAAGCTGTCTTTCGGCTCATCATTATAACCTTAAAGTGGAGATTTCCCACTGAAATGATAAATACTAACTTTTTTGAAGTAAGAAATTCGAAGTTTTCTGCAGATGAGAGGCTTATCACGTAGCTGGGTCTAACCTTCCACTGTTTCAAGTCATGAAGTTATGCAACCATTAACAGGTGCTTCTAGGTTATTAACAAATGAACAGTTAAATTAAGTTACTAATCAGGCAAATCATACATTTAGTTTTCTTTTCAGAATGTTGTTGTAATTACCCATAATACATCAACTGAATGTTTCATCTCATTTCAACTGACAGCACTTTTTTCCTCTGTACATATACAAATGAATTTAAATTCTACTTTTATGCAGAAATATGTAAATATTTCTTTTTATTTTGCTATCTGCTGCCTCATCAAAATGTGGTCACTAAATCTTTTATTTTTCCTGTGAGAGTTCAATAAGTGTTTGGACAATGCTCTTGGGCACATGGTGTAGTTTTGGGGCTGTCCTGTGCAGGGCCAGAAGTTAGATTTAACTATCCTTGTGTCTCTTCCTGCTCAGGATATTTTATGATTTTCATTGATTTTATATCATTTGAGATAGTGTGTATATGTTGCACTCCTAGGGACACACCAAACTGGGTTTTAACACATAGGGGAGAAAGAAAAGTGAGATCTTTCCACTTCCCATTCACGTAAGAACCCCTGGAAATTGCTATGGATTGTTCAAACTTCTCTCTAGAAATAAATCTTTTTAGTTTTACCTTCACTGGTGGATGAGATATGAAACACCCACTGGAATAAAGGATGACATCTAAGATGAATTTCGATATATGAAGAGATAAATCTGCCCTTTCTAGGATTAGGACACAGGGAATAAATCACTTGATTGTAGCTCCTTTTTAAACTGGCTTAACCTTGGGGTAACAAGGTTCTCAAATTGGTGAACAACCAGTTTAGGTACCCAAGAGCTGCAGCATTATCTACAGTCACACATATTAAAGCCTCACTGCTCTACCACTGCTTCTCATCTGAAGAGAGAGAAGCACCTAACTTTCAGAGTTCCAGAGGATTTGCTGAATTTGCCCCATAACAGAAAACTCAGGCAACATTCTGTTTGGGACCAGGTCAACAGCTATTCAGTTAAACAACAGAAGATAGTTGTAAAGATATTTATTCTGTGGTAATTTCTAGATGACAAAAATATTTAATAAAGTACTGGTATGTGTTGGATGAGGTGATGAGAATCTGCAGCAATTTCTTCCCACCAGATGGGCTGTAAGTAGGTTGGAGTGCTGGCAGCTGATATTTAGGGTGTAATCTGAAGAAAGTAGAAGCAAGGGGCAAACTGTAAGGTAGAGTGAAATAGAAATAAATAGAGCAGTGAAAATAGGAACCTTGATACTGTTTTCCTGCAATATAACAACTGCAATTCCTAAATCACTTAACTCTAGGGGAGGATGCTTGTTCACAACTGATGAGTGAGATATAAAGGGAAATATTTTTACTGGAGAGCCAGAGTTGTCCCACCACAAAGGGCATCCTAGTTTGAAATGTGATATGGCAAAATGTTGTTGCAAAAACCAGACAAAGTCCATGTCTGGAGCAACAGCTGTGTTAAACAAACTGATTTCTGCAAGGGTAATACAAATTTCACATTATTAGAGTTTCATATCCCCGTGACATGATGTGTGTGTCTTAAGGGGCTTGATGTCTAGTGTGCAGCTCTAGTTCTTTCTCTTTTTTTATTAATTTGTTTGATAATTTATGTTATACAGATTTTGTCACCAACTGTACTAAATCCTTTGGAGCCTGGTGAAAAAGAGGATGTTTGTCCCTGTTTCATGAATACAGCTGATTTCTTCAGATTCCCAGGGGAGTAAATGGGGACAAGTTTTCATTTTCAGCATCTGTGTGTTACTGCTGGGATCTGGCAGCCGGTGTGCCCTTTGCTGGTAATAAACGAGCTGCAAATATACTGCTTCATTTGTAGACTACTCTCCCCAATTTGCTTCAAGTTTCCTCTTCTACCAGATGTCACTGTGTTTCTATTCCATTTCCTTCTCTGTACTTAAAAGAGACAGCAGTCTGGCATGGCATACCTAGACATGATTAGCAGTTTCTCCTAGGGATTTCTGACTGGCTAGGAAAGCAGGTAAATCCAGCCTGACTCCTCAGATCCTGTCTTCTTACTAAATCAGTTGCCATTCATTATTTCTGAACAAGTTTTGCACCCACTGAGTGAGTTTTGCAAGCACTCCATGTTTCAAGAATCTGAAGAATATCTAATGTGTGGGGGGCTTAGTTTATTTATAAAATTAGGTACAAAACATAAAAGAATCAGAGTAACAGCTCCAAATTCACTCACGTGCACAGGATGGAATAATACGTACATATATGTACATACAATCCAACATATTCTTTGTAGTTTGTCCCCAGCAAAGGCTGGAGCTTGGGTGGGCTAATCCCTAGCCCCTGTGCTCCCCAGGGCAGTGTGCCCTTCAGCCATGCCCTGCTGTGCCTGCGTTTGGGGAGTCTGGAGTGATGACACAGGGGGTGCTGGCTGCCTTCCTGAAATTTGTAACCGTACTGTACTTTGTTAAAAAGGTCAGCACCAGATTGGAAAATGATGAATGCTTTGGTGCTGCTTCATGTCATTACACTTTGATCAGAGGTAAATTAATTTGTATTTCAGGCCTATCCTTCAAGTTTAAGGCTCTACTGATGCTATTGAATGATGTGTCACCAGATTTTTTATGACAGTGGTTTCTATTGTCTGATATAAATAAATTCAGCAGACCAGGTCTGTGTTACATCTTGCTTTCTTCTTGAATTATTTGTGCCTTCCCTTACAGAATGAAGAAAGTGTTTTGTCTTCTACTACCAAGCAAATGTCACGTAATAACTGAGCATTCTGAAAAATGCAATCAAACGTGTCTGCATATTTAAGGAATAAATAGATTATAACTCTGTAAGGGGTATATGTATAGCTGAGAGAGAAAGGGGAGGTGCAGAGGGGACAGGCTTTTACTCCATGTGAAAACTGATCTTTCTTCCCTTACATCAATCTGTGTGCAAGATCTCTCTCAAGCTACATGTATTGGTTGTTTTCCAAAAAGAGATATTAAACTTACGTTGGTTATTTTGCCAATTGCTGAGAATAGGACCCTCCAGCAAAAGAGGTTTTTATCATATTTGTGTATTTTTTATGATGCATGGATAATATGGGTTTTTTGTGTGGTTTATCAATGACATTTACATTTCAGTTGGTGGGGGGGAGTTTCTTTGCTGATGCTTGGGGCAAAAGCACAGATGTGGCAATTCTCTCCTGTGGTACTGGTGATGTTTTGTGTTTCATTTGTCTTATGGAGACTGTTGACTTGAGATCAGATATGTCAAAAGGAAATCTATTTTTTTTTTAATTAAAAAATTATGTTCAATTTCTATTGATTTTCTATATTACAGTCACAGGTTCTGGGGTATATTTAACACAGGGATGTGGTTTTGAGTGGCATATTTATAAAAGCAAATGTGCAGCTCAAAGAAACTTTAAGAAATGCGAGAAAAGAGACTGTGATGGATATAGTGAACCACATCCAACATTTTCAACTACTTCTGAACACAAGCTAAGAAACTTACTATGAAACACATATGTGTTCTGAGCTTATGATTTTCCATATTAATAGGGGAAAATCCTGTATTAGTTTTTCTTCTGCTGTCTTACAAAATTTCAGTAATTGCTCCTGCTTATGTTTGTGGTCCAACAAAGTTTCTGTGATGTAGCTAAATGCTGCATCACTAATGATCCTGTGTTGATTGATCTTAGAACTGAGGAGGAAAAGAGAATTACCATGGGAAATTTGCTTTAAGGGCACTGATGGAGAGCAAGGGATGGGCCATGTGACACCTGGTTATAAACAGCATGTACAGAAGTGATTGGATTGAAAAATAGCAAGGGAGCAACTCAATAAATAGACATTTATAGGCAGTGTATTCTTTACTGAATATTAATGGTTCCTTTTGCAGTTATAGAATGAAATTAATTTTTGCTACTAACATAAATATTACCTGTTTAAAGCATTGCATGAAGGAAATACACATTCTTTCCATTCAAAATACAGTTTTACAGAAAAAATAAAATTATAGTTATTGTTATAGCTCACTGAATATCTGATTACTTATAGCCATTGAACTAGGACAGAAAGTATCCTTTCACCTTAAATTACCAGCTTGATGAAGGAATTACATTTTGTATTTCATTTGGGGTTTTAGATCAAAAATTCTTCAAGCTCCATATCTTGTATCATACAAAAGAAGGAACTGAATGAGCTCATTTTCTGTTGATGCATGAAAGAGGGTGGTGAATCTAGAAAAAATTGGCTTTGTGAGGGAGTGCACAGGAGAACATTTTATAGACAAAGTAGGTTTGATCTCTGTCAGTACTCCAAAAGTTGTAGGATTCAGGTGAATTCCTAGCTCTGTTTCTATAATAAAGTTAGCAACTACCTTTTTCTAGTCTGATTTCTTTGCAAAAATGATCTGCTTTATGATGCATAGCATAGTAGGGATTTTCTATTAGTTAGGGCCTTTGAGCAGGATTTTTAGTAATGATCTGTATTCTCATGTGCCGCTGAAGTAAAGCAAGGGTAAAGTAAAAATTGGAATTAAGAGCTGTATAGAAAATCATAAAATGAAACTTATACTGAGACCTCATTGGAGCACTTGGAACAGGGGCTCTGAATAGTTTGTGGCATTTTCCTTCAGCCTCGAACTTTCTGCAGAGATTTTTCTAATGTCTTTGCATGACAGCTGGAAAGTCATTATTTTCCATTCAGTTCAAAACCCCCAGCAGGAGCCCCTGGCATGGCAAGAACTCAAACTGAGTCAGTCATTCTGGAAAGTTCAGTGGCTGCTTGACGGCCCACCCTTCCCACGGCCTTGATTACCACAGTAATGCATATTCACTATTTGGTGATAACTGTAACAGAAGCTGTAAACTTTCAATTTTTACTTTGAATCATATTATAACAAAGGGGATATTTCAGCCCTAGGCTAGGCATCTGTGCTTAATCCTTCATCTCAGCCACTGGGTGAACATCTGCACGTTGTTCCTTCATCTTCGGCAAAGACATTTATCCTTACGGAGGTGGGATTTAGAGCAGAATGCAGCTAGAGGACCTCATTCACCTTTTCCAATGAGGTCCTGTCTTCTCATGTCATTAGACTTGTTCCCCATATGTCCATTTATAACAGCTAAGATGTGCCTTTTACTGGCAGTCTTGATTTGACTCACTCTTTGGTTTAATGTAAAAGTTGCAGCAAACCTATTAATGGCACAGAGAGCTCTTACTGATGTATCTTTTCTCTCCTGCCAACTGCTGAATGGAAAGTGAAGAGGAGTAATTCCTTGGATTTAAGGGGATTCTGTATGCAAATTTCCTGGAGGAAAAGGGAAGGGACTTTCATGCAAAACTTAAATTAAGGGCACCTTATCTTGTAAGGCGCCTGTTTTTCAGTTTTCCTCAGACAAGGTTTTCCTTGGTCAGATTATATGGCCTGATATAGTCTCTTTGTATCCAGTTTCCATTCTTCTGTAGCCTAAAGCAACATTACCGTCACTGCATCACAGAATTCAAAACAAGGGGCACAGAGCAATTGCTCTTATACTTCCAGATCACTTATGTCTCCATTCTTTCCTTCTGCCACTTCACTCTCAGATGTATTTATACTGTTTTTCCATGGATCCTCCTATGGTTTCACACAAGGAGAAGGAGCTTACATTGTCTCCCAATGTAGGGAAATAATGCTGAAAAAACTTTCACAAAGGTTGGTGTCTTGGCTATATTAAATTATTGTTTCCCTGTCAATAGAATTCCATGCAAAATAGTAGCAAATATACGGTTGGTTTCTTGTAATGCCACTAAGATGCCCAGAGAGGGAACTGAGTTAAGTGTTTGGTAGTTTTGGGAACAATTTTCACCATCTTTACATGTGCACTTAGGCTCACCATTCCCAGAGAATCAGGATGCTCTCTGAGGCCATACAAAAGATGTACAGCTGAACAAGAGATGGCAGATGTTCTGGTTACAAGTCATTAGAGAGTCCTGACAGAGACTTTAAATAGTCATGAAGGCTGGCTGGGTACAGGCTTCTTCAAAGTCCAACTGCTTCATATTGCAGTGATGCTGCTGGAAGCTGCAGGCACAAATTAAGGGTAGTGGCTGTCCCTTAGGGAAAATTCTCAACTTGAACTCTTTTCTGCACAACAAATCCTAAGCATGCCATGCCCTTGTTCCATGCACAGGGCTTGCATTAATCTTAGAGTCCCTTTCTTGTTTGGTTTTTTGGTTTGTGGGTTTTTCAAAGAAAAGTCTTGCTCCCTGAACCAGTGAGGCAGCGTATTAGTTTGTTACTGTGCTAAATGCTAGAATCTGCAACAACAGGTTTTGAACTTTGATATCCATGCTAGGGAAAAGGTGTGGGACACACTAAGCTTTGAAACCCACGGAGTTACTTCATGGATAATTTCACGTTGCCCAGCGTAGGATCTCTCTCAACACGTTTGAAAGAAACAAAAGATGAAACATTCCCATCTTCCATTAACCTCGGAGGAACCAGCCAGTGTGACCACAGAAGCAACACTGCAGGAACAGTGTGGCTCCTGCTGAGCCAAGTTTTCTCTCTGCTTCTTTTGAAGACATGGCAATGGCCTTCACAGTGCACTGTATACAGCTTAATTTATGGATTTGGGGAAAAGTCTTTGCAAAAGTTCCACTTCACAGACTTCTGCTTAAACGGAAAGCTGCAGCTAGCCAAGGGAGGACATAAGAGTGGATACAGAGGATAAAGACAGCTAAAAAAAAGTGGAACAAGCAATTGCTTGTCAGAAAGGCTCTTCTAAATTGGAGAAAAGTATTAAGCAGGGTTCCCTAAGGGGTAGTCCTTGAACATAGTTAGTGTCTAATGTATATACATGACTGACTGGGAGAGTGAACTAGTTAGTTCCTTATTAAACTAAATTTGGAGCAGCAGAGGATGTGGAACAAATAAGAAAGGAGACTTGAAAGGATTCCAGACTTAAGTATGAGCCCTATTGCATTAAACGAGCTTTAATACAGACAGATGTATACCACAACAGAGCAAACAGGAAAAGTAATCTAAACAAAAAAAATATCATTTAAACTGTAAGAAAATTAAGCTCAAGGACTGTAACTTCTACAGTGTGAGTAGAAAGGTGCAAAGAACAAACAGCATGTCTTTACATCTATTTTTTCTCATTGAATTAATTGATTCACTCAAGTAGCACCAGATTTTTGCTATATTTACATACCTAATTACTTGGCCCACAGATTATTCCCAGTCCTTTTCCTGTAAATATTTCAAAGTATCAGAGAACTGATTTGTGAGGCAATTCTAACTACTGATTTTTCAAAACAGTAAGAGTAATTGGGGCAATTCTGTGGTAAAAACTGTCTTGTATTCCATCTATTCACCTGTAGGAATGAAGCTACGTGGAAAAAACGTGAAATTTTGGACTATCAGAACCAAAGTAAAAGAACAATCTGAATTTATTTTCCAGGTACACATGTTTTTCAGCAAAGTTAATATTATGCCTATGCTCTCTGGCCTTGTGCTGATATACATCCACAGTGTTCTGGAAATCATGTATGTTGTGCTGCTGCTGGCAGGGGTGCCCTTTTCTCTCTATTGCCCTGATGTGCTGTATCTCCACTTCTCCTGTTCATGCATATAATGTAAATGTATTGCCAAATGCTGTCCATCTAGCTGTAGATCGTGTGTCCAAATAACTTTAGGGTAGATTATTTGTAGAGGCCCCTTGGCACCAGAATTGCAGGAAGTATAGCAGATATGTGCCTGGTCTGTCCAGGCTCTGCTGCCACAGCAGGGACACGTGGGCTGTCTCCGTGTGCTGTGGCAGCATTTACCAGCTCTGTCTTCACCATGTGTATGTACTGTTCACATGCAGCTGCATCTGTCCTTCTCCTGTAGGTGTATGGATTGTGTTCAGACCATTCTCAGGGACAACAGAAACCAGACAGGCTTTGGGGCAGTGAGTGCACTTCGTCTCAAAAGCTCTTCCTCATCTTCTCTGATGAAAAGACAACAGGGCAATTATAAGCATCTTGCTGCCTCAATCTGACAGAACTTTGCAATGCTTTATTGCTGACATGAAAGAATCTGTAAATCCAAGGTCCTTGTCCTTTTCCTTACAGCTGACTTCTGAGAGTTACATGCCCCATTTTGCAGTATTTCATTTTTACACAGCCCAGAGGAGTATTGTGGATCATGTACTTGGAATGCTGCACAGAACTGTAGCGCTACAGTGCTGCTGGCCAGGTGAGGCTCCAAAGAAATCAGTGCAGTGAGGCAAAGCATTTTATTGCTGTTGGTAGTGTAATTATATTTTATTGTCTTGGCTGTCACCTTGGACAGCTCTTCTGGCACTGGCTGATGTGGGTTAATCACGGTTACTGGGGAAGACACAGGATTGTGTATAAATTACTGTCATCATCTTGGAGAAGGAAAAAAATCAATACCAACTTCTGATACTTTTATTTTTGATTTGGAAATGGACTGGCAAGAGGTTTTAGTAATGATTTAAACTGCATCTTAGAAATGTTTTTAATTATGATTAAGATAGCTGCTAAATTTAACAAGATACAATTAAATACCAGTTTATTAAGTTTGAATTTGTTGCTGATTAGCGGTTACGCATGATGTACGTTTTTAATGTTCCTTAATACTGAATAAATGGTTTGGATAATCAAATGGTATTTAATGTATTAATTTCTATCTCAAAATGAAAAGAAAAACATGCAGTTCTGAGCTGTGCATTATATCTGCCCCATCTATTCCAGACCTGAGCCCTTGCATTGGGCCACTTAAAGAAACTGCAGCAATTGTAGGACAAGGCCTCAGAAGCTCATTGAAGTGGGGATTCCTGGGGTTTGGTTGGTTGGTTTCTCTTTTTTTTTTTTTTTTGAAGGCTGCTGTATGACTTGGACGTGGCTGTGTTGCAAAGAGAGTAGTGGTCACTCAGAGACATGGTAACTTTAACCTCTGTCCCACCTTGGGCTCTGCTGAACAGGATCCAGCTTAGCCTGAGCTCTGGCACCTTCACTGCTGGCACTTAGCAACACGTTTCAAAATATTTGTCATCGAAAGCACTGTCAATTAAGAACACATGTGGTGCCTTCAGGAAATCCAATTTTAATTTAGAAGCTAGAAGATTTACCAAATGTCTGGTTTGTTTTCTGTACTTTTAGAATTTACTTTTTTTTAATGGAATGTTTTGGAATACTCTTGCTTGGAGCACACAAGCTAATGTTTTCAATAATTAGTGCTTAACACACCGCTTCTTCACAAGCTGTCGTTAGCTGTGTTACTTTCATGGTGGCTCAGAGCTTTTTGGAAATGTACTTTGTGCACAAGATTTTGTGGGAGCATTTGCTGTGATACAGCACTGATACCTTAAATTCTCAATACTGGTGCAATTTAACTTTTCAGTACATTTAATTAAGTGTATTCAGATACCTTAGTCTGAAGTCTCAGTGCCTACAAAGCTCATGTTTTGGTTGGGTGGGTGTTTCAGATTGATGCTGTGCCTCATACCATAATAAGGATGCAATATGCATTACTATAAAGACAGGCAGTTTCAGATTTGTATTTGCAGAGCAACAGATGTCACAAAACAGCATAAAAAAAGATTGTTACATCCACAGAAACCTCCTGCATACTTGGCTTTTCAATAACTTCCCCAGCTCTCTTGCCATGAAAAGCATCCCATCACCTCAGGCCCCCTTACTGAACTATCTCAATAATCAGGAGAAAAAAACTTGAGCTCTTCCCACAGGAGTCTGTTGAATGGCTGATTAGACCTTGAACTTAAAGGGTCTCATCAAAACATTGTGTTATTTATAAGCCCTTTAGGAATTCTGGCCTCCCAGATGCTTTGAATGCACAAACTTCAGGTATCAGCTTTGGGGTGCCCTGCAGAGCAGGGGGAGCCTCTGGAGCCCTCTCCAAGATCTGCTGCAATCATGGTCAAAAGTGCCCATGCCCTGTGACCCCAATCGCCTTCACAGGATTTTGTTTCTTCTTACTTTTAACTTCTCATTATTAAAGTCTCATAGAAGCTTTTTATAGTCCATCAAATAGAACTGAGTATTCAAGTGTCCAGATTTAATCCTCTGAGTAATAAAATAGTAAAAAAAAGGAACACATATGAAAAAAAAATCTAATCATATGTTACCTTATACTATTTGGCCCATCAGAATTATCATATTGTGTTCTTGACTAAGGGGCTTTGCTTTGGTTAACAAGTGCCTGAAAGCTTATCTATTTTTTTTCCCCAGATCCATCAGTCAACCCAATAAAAAGTCCATAAGTCCCTACAAATATGGGCTCATTTACATTCTTAATTTATTAAAGCTACATGAGAACTGGAACTATAGTTTCATTGTGAGTAGTAGATCTTTTAGGGAAGTGTAAGTCATCGGAGTAATGTAGCCTTTATCAAGGAGATATCCAAATTTGTGGGGGTTTGGCTTGTGTGATGGGTTTTGGTGTTTTGTTTGCTTTTTTATAACCTTCATTAAAAAATAAATAAATAAATAAAACCACAGCAACGACAACAAAAAAAAACCACCTTAAGATTTATGCCTTGATTTTGAATTGAAAGGACAACTTTAATCTTTGGTCCTTGCTCTGTTACATGGGGTTTTTTTCACTGAGCTGCTTTTTAAATGAGTGATATATAATATAATTGATGTCTGCTTTGGAGAGAAGCTTAACATGGACTTTTTTGGCATGTCATTTAATGTAAAATCCAAGATTTAGTTGTGTTAGGAACTGAGGGACTTGACTTCCACAAAGGAAACCAAAATGCCCTTTGATGTACAGCCACCAGTGCATGGTGTGGTGCTGTCCTTGAACTGCAGTAAAAGGAGACAAAAACAAGCCTTGGAGGCAAAACTCAAACTCTGGTTTAAGCAGGAAGGCTCTATAGTTGCTTTGTAACGTAATCTATATTTGGACAAAATCTTTTACTCTTTCTTGGGCAGACAGCCCAGAGCAGAGATACCTCTCCAAAAGAACAGCAGGTGGTATTTGGGGTATTGCCTTTCTCTTTTCCTATTGATCTTCTGTATGCAATATGTCATTCTCAAGAATATAAATCCAAAACTTTCATATAAAGACTCAAACTTCCTTTGAGTCTTTATAAGCTCTTCAATACCCGGTCCTGAAAATCTGTATATTTCAGGTTTGGAAAGTATTTGATCCTTTCTTTTAAGCTACACAAATAACTAAAATTTAACATTTTCAGAAGAACTTTAGCTCACAGAAGTATGCTCCACAGTCTTTATTTTAGGGAGAAGATCTAAGCTAATTCGGGCTTTGAGATGCATGGATTTCACGGATTTCACTTTAGGGAATCCTGAAGGTAGGAAAATTATTGTAACTCTTTAAGGAGTTATGGAAAAGAGACCTCAAGGCACTGTGGCACAAGGAATAAGTAACAGATAATCAGATGGGAGAGTTACACCTGATAACTGCTAATAGAAATGTAGTTCTCAGCTTTATTTATCTCCTTTAACCAGTAGACAGGGACTATTGCAGTCTACAAACTTTGTGACTTAGTTTCATTTCCAAAGCCAAGTTGCTCTGAATGCAGTGTCCATCTGCCATGTTTTGAATCTCAGACAAATTCAATTTTATTATAAAATGATATAATTTTTTGTTTCCTTCCATTCTGTTGTGTTTCATTTATAGTTGTAGTTAGGGAAATGAGTCAAAATCTGAACCATCACAGAGCTGTGGAAGGAGGGATGACAGATTAATTTGGCCTAGACAGGTAGAAAACATCTGTGATCGGTGATGCAATTGTATTGCATCCCCTGCTGTGTTTTCCTCTTTTTAACCACACTGCCTAAGGTGTTCCCACCAGATAATTAGATTAACATCCCAAACTTTTTTCCCCATGGCTTTTGAAAAGGCAGCAGCATAGCATCCCACCAGACAGATTGGATTTAATTGCTATTTTTAGGTTAGAGAGCAGCAAATCATGAGACAAGAAAGCTGGAAGTTTGCTGTAAAATTTAAATCAGGACTCCTGTCCTCTTTCTGAAATTATTTAACCTTGAGCTTATTTTTCTCTGAGAAAATTATCTCTGATGTCAGAATCATTCAAACAATCATTGATGTCACTTAGTCACGAGACTGAATTTGCTGGTTCTTTTAATATGTGTTGCATATGTGGTTTTATCTAAGCCTGTGAAGAGAAAAATGACTGGAGCTGAAGGGAAACAGCTTTTTATTGGGTTTGGTTTAGATGTTCTTTAAATAGTGGGATTCTCCCTAAATCTGATGATAAGCAAAAGCAATTACTGAATTAGTGGGAACATTTTTGAAGTCTGTTTGCCTACAAGATTGGTGCATGTTTCCCAAAGAGAGCATGAGGGGTCGCATGTTTAACACTCCCTCTGCAGCACAGAGTAAGGAGTGTTTGACTGTGAGGCAGCACAATTAGATCAGTTGATTTTATTTATAAAATATTATTCATTTGCCTCTGCATTACTGTAGGTAAGGATTTCTAATGTAGAGAGACATATATACAAAATTTTAAGAAGCTTTTGAACATTCAACAGGAAAGAGGTTTGAAGAAAAGGGTACTTTGCAGCGAGGGCAGATTAAAAAATCAGGCAATGGAACTGATCTCTGTACTTTTGCGTGATTCTTGCTCTTATTTGAGAGAGAGACAGAAAAAATGGTCGTTGCTGCTGTTAGACTGGCAAGCTAAAAGAAACAACCTTTCATTTCACACATTTTCTGTTGTGTAGGGAGACAGGCTCATGCCTAAAGTCTCTGTGAAATAGATTTGAAAAGACAGTCTTGGTAACAATCTAGGCTTTCTGCATATCATAAAACTATATTATCTCTCCTTCAACTCTCTCCTAACATCATTTCTCCCAGGAATAGCCCTAAAAACATTTCTTCTTTGCAGTTGTATGTGTTAGGTGCAAATATTGCTTTTCCTTTCTAAAACAGAGCTGCCTGCTGCAGACTGTAGTGAAATTTAAGCTGAGATTCATGATGTCTGGGGAAATTTGGTGTCCTCAGATGTCTCAATACCTGGAATAGAGAGAAGGGAAGAGTTTAGTAGAAGACTGTTAAATTTACATTTCTTTTATTTCTGACTGTGAAGTAATGAAACTGTAACATAAAATATTTTTTAAGAGACAGTCATAAATTCTTATGGTTTTACTGCACATTGTGCTCTTACCACAAAATATTCTTTTTATTCGTCTACTCAGTGATCACATCCATGTCACCCATATTTTGTAACTCATGGAAAAGTATTCTGCTGACTTTTCCATGATTATAAATGGATTAGTTGTGAAGATTCAGATCTTGACTCTTAGCCAGATCAAAGAGTCCTCTCTTCCTTTATAACTCAAAAAAGGGTTTTCCTCTCTTAGAAGAGCCCACTCGATCGTTGCTGCAATCACATGACTAATAAAATCTAACATTGCCATCTAGTGTCCAACTACTGGGATATTACACTTTTTAGCCCAGTGGTATCAGAGAGCCTTTGAGTATCACTTGTAACTGTGGGGTTCTCAAGTGAGAGAAACACTGGGGTTTTTCCAAAACTTTCTTTTTAGTCTTTTTTTTCCCCTCAAAGAAATAACTTCATATCTACCATCATAATAACATTGAGTGTTTTATAATGATGCTAAGAATCTCAGCTTTTGCACAGTTTCTAAAGGATTGTTTTCAGTATTGGAGTCAACTGGGGTAGGAAGTACAGAGAGTAAAGTTCTGCCTGTGCTCTTCCTCTCACTGTTCTGCTGGAAACTGTTTGAAGAGTTGACACAAATAAGCTTCTTACCACAGAGTCTGATTCACCTGGGGAAAAAAAATTGCATTTGAAGAAGGTGTCTCTGCAGTTCTGTGACACAAATGGTCAAAATGACCTTAATGAAATAAGGGGAAAGGAAAACTATTCAAGAAAGTATTTGCTGTCTCTGGGGATTTTTTTAGAAATAATGTGTACAGGACACATTTGAATACAAAGAAAGTTCATGTCTTATAGGGGAAAGCCCATTTCTTAGTACTGTCCCCAACAGCTTGCAGAAGAACCCGCTGTCCGTGGCTTTGAGCACCCAGGGTGGCAGCAGGAGCAGGCTGGGTGTGCTCCCCTTCCTGCTTTAGGGGCTTGTAACACAACTTCAACCTATACAATGAATGGTAGAAGTACCTCTTTGAGAGATGCATTGATTTTAGGTCTATTCACTTCTTAAGTAAAATGAACTGCTAGACTGAAAGCTTCTTTCAGAATTGCAGCCTGATAGCCCCAAGCAGACTGTCAGGCTGCGTGTTTATGTACTGCTCCACTGCACCCCCCATCATTTATTCTTTCTCACATTCCACTATTGATTTTTCTGTTCTGTCTTTCTTCAAACACAAATATGAAGAAGTTCCTTGTAAGCCAAGTTGCCTTAACCACTGTTTGAAGAGCCTTTTCTTCGGGGTCTCTCTCCCCAGCCTGTGGCTGCCAGACAGGAGCCTTTAGCTCAGCCTTCCTCCAGCTGGGAACACCAGCACAGCTCCAGCCATGGAAATTGTGGAGATCAGCCCCCAGCTGCCAGAGAGTTCCAGAGGACCTGCAGAACACTCCACAGCCAAAATCTGTGATGTGATCATGGGTGATTGTCATAACTTTATTCCTGGAGCTTTATAGGGAAACATATTTTGCCTGTACTTTAGAAGGTTTCTTATTACTGCCTTTTTCTCTTCAGTAACACAGAAGATCAACAGATGTCCACAAAACCTTCTGGGATCCCCTTTTCTGTAGTCAGGTGACTTTTCTTTGTGTTCAATGCAGTCTCTGAATCTTTGAAATTCAGTGTAAAAATTTAAAACTTTGACTGGGAGATGAAGAATTAGGTAGGGTTTTTAATATGCCTTTAGAGCTGTGCATTTCTTTGGTTAAGAGAAACTTTGCTTCTCTAAAATTTTGTGAACACTTATAAATTTCTCCAATGAATCTTTTATGTTTACTGTCTTGATTATTTATTGCTCATGTGTTTTTGTTTCTAGTTTATACTCCTGTCTAATGAGATTATACAAGATCTAAAAAGATACTCGAATTTGCTAAATCATACTGAAAGCTTTGCTCACATGCATGATTCTGGTTCGTTTTGGTTTATTGGTTAGTTTTTTGTTCTTTTTTTCCCCCGCTGTGTGTTTCTCTTTTTCCTGTTCAATGCAAACTAATGAAACTTCTTTCAATCAAGTATCATTTTGTAGGTTTTCATTGCTGCAATATATAATATTTAGTTGACATATAAGGGTTGTTTAATTGCAGTGTGTACATAGGGCAGGAATATAGACAAATGAGTTTTGCAAATCTTCTATCCAAGGAAAATTATGTTTACTTAATATAAAAGGTAAATGTTGCAGCTAACTGAACTGGAAGCAGCTTATTCCTGTTGATGAAGAATATTTTATCATTGGCTTCATTCTATACACTAGCAATATCCTTTCATTCCTCTGGACTAGAAGTTACTTCAACATGCCCGTGCCTTAAGGAGGGTTATTTTTTTCTCATTCCAAGAGCAGGTATTGGCACTAGGAAGGTGAATTTATTCCTCCAGAAGTAAAGATGTTCCATTCTCAATGTCAGGCAAGTTGATAAATCACTGTAAGCCGGGGGCTTGTGCTGTGAGCTCGGGTACAGTTGATCATCCATACATAGACTTGACTGCCATAGTTTTTTACAGGACAGAAAGACACCCTGGGACACACAGGTTCAGGTTTTAGGTGGAAAAAGGGCACACGTAAAATGGTGAAATCAACCAGTGAGAATTTACTATCAGAGGTCAGAGAAACATGACAGGAAGGGAGTTTACATGTGGAAATGGGAGAGCTTCTCTTGCCTACTCCACGTGGAGCTGCCTGGCTCAGACCTTGCCCCACCCCACCACGACTGAAAGGGAGTTTGATTCCAGAGGAGCTCATTTCCATGGAGACCAAGGAAGCAGCTGACCAACCCTGCTCGTGTTCTGTCAGGCTCTTATCAATACAAAATTACTAAAATAGTGCTCTAAAGCCCGTGAGATGATTTCTGTGATGGGTATCCCTACAATAAACTGCAAGTGATCCTTTCTGTTGGGTATATGCTGTACCTGGAGCAAGATTAGTCCTTCCCATTTTGTTGCACTCAAAGTCACAACAAATAGCATGTGAGTTAACCTTTCACCCCTTGGAACAGTTACAGATTCTTCTCCCCCAAAAAATATTAGAATTGCAAATCATTTTAAATACCATCAAGCAATCAAAGCTTGCAGAGATAAAGTAGATATTGTGTTCTGCAGGTTTAATGAAAAATCTCTGTTGCTTTTGTAGTAAGGCTTTCATTTGATCTATTTCTCAGGCTTTTTTGTGATGAAAAATCTGAGCAGATTGATGAATAAAAAATTACTATTCTCTGGCCATTTTCTTTTATGAATATCTATTAAAAATTAGAGTCCATTTCTATTTAAAATCTGTTTCCAGAAAAAAAAATTATGTTGGAGTTACTTTTGTACTGGTTGTCTTAGAACTTGAGATTACCTATTATACAACTCAGAATATTTTATTTTCTTTTTGCTTGTGATATTTCCTGTCTCTCAAACAAGCTTTTGATATGACAGCGAAATGAAGAGAATATTTTTTCCTTTTTTCTGAAATGTGAAAGAACTGCCCTAAAACTATTTTAACATAGGTACAGGGATTCAAAATTAGTAAGTATCTAAGAAGCAAATATTAGGGCCATTTGAGGAAGGAGCAGTTGCCGTGCACTTGGCTCACTGAGGCAGGAGGTCCTGCTCCTTTCTCAGAGCAACTGAGCCTCTTAAGGAGGTGACCAAGCTGATGGAGGATGAAAGACTTGGATGGGGTATGACACTTGTATGTGAAAAAAGGGAAAGAGATACAAAGCATTAACTTTAGCAAGATCAAACTGTAAGGTAAGACAATAAATAAAAAGCATCAGAGAAATAACTTGCATTAAAATTAATGTCTTTCAATTACTGTTCTTTTCCATCTGCTTCAGGTCATAATGTTTTCTTCTCCTTCCATCCATCCAGCCAGCCAGCCACTGGATTTCATCATCTCAGCCTTTCAGAGCTATTCTTTGAGGTTTTTTCTCAGGCTAGA
Source organism: Aleadryas rufinucha (assembly GCA_013397815.1). NCBI lineage: Eukaryota > Metazoa > Chordata > Aves > Passeriformes > Aleadryas > Aleadryas rufinucha. The sequence continues at coordinate 258,166 of VZTH01017191.1, read as the reverse complement.
TCACACTGCATAATATTGTCATTTATTGTTGTTCAAAGTCTTCCTTCAAGCTTTCCTGCTGCCTAGACCCACTGACGTGACCAGTTAGGTAATGTTTGCTTAGCCATTGACTGGGCCACAATCATCCAAATGCCATTTTAAAGGATATGACCAATTTGAGCATTTTTCTTGAACAGAAAGCAATGATGGAAGGATGCTTAATGCACAAATAACAACAGGAGTCAGTTAGGTGGTTTAGGTACTGTGAGAAGTGAAGGTAGAATGTTTATAAGCTGTATATGAGCTCTATGTTACTGTAACAGCTGGCATATAGTCTGAAAAATTGTTTATCTGTTTAGGTGAAAATGGTCACCTTCCAGGAAGAGGAATAAAGGTGATCTGTTACTCAGGGTCTGGATTTGAGACTCTTGAGAAATCTGGATTGAGAAAACTTCTTATAATGTTGGGCAAATACTTTCTCACTGTAGCTCTACAGCCATCTTTCCTCATGCCTTTGGTTTTTTGTTCAGTGAAATTGTGTATTCCTTCAAGAAGGAACTTTTGCATATTTTGATAAGTTACACACCTTGGCACAAGAAAGGTCTGATTGTTTTAAAGCAGTTTTTTGAGGTCTTACAAAGAAACAGCAGGTGTTGTAATGACAACAGTAGTCACTGTGTTATTATATCTTGCACATGCATGGCCACGATTAGACTTGACAAATCTGTAGCAGAAGTGTCATCTGGTCACACAAATAAAGTCTTCCAGGTAGCAGATGTAGAAGATTGCTTGTTCTGACCAACACAAATGTTGTTAAATTTATTAAGCATAAACTCAGTGGATAAGTTGAGAATAATCTCAATTAAAACATTAAAGAAAACAAAAAATGGAAAAAGTAGGCACTGCTGATAATGGCAGGCTGGGTTGGTTTCTGGTGTTTTCATCAGAGCTTTTGTCCTCCCCACTCCTGTCCAGTCAGAACACAATGATGGTGATGTTATTTGAGGCCAGTGAGTCAGACTGGTTAAATATCTTTTCCCCCATAATAGCTGGAAGCCACCAGAAATCCTGTAGGGGCTAATTATGAAATTATCTGTCTCTAAGGAAAATTTCTTCTTAACTGTGTGAGCTGGCTTATTCCCTGGAGGAAGAATGTTTTATATTTCTCCTATAATTATACAACAAAGCTTAGAAAGTGTTGAAACAAATTCCTTTTTTAAAATAAGTGGATATTAGAAAATTATAAAATCCATTTTCAGCTTTAGACACAAAATAACTAATGTGGAAAGCAGACAAAAGGTGGAAAAAAATCTTACAGAATATTTTCTTTTATTTTGAAGGGTGGATGTTAACTGAATATTTTCTCTTTCAGAAATGGTTAATAAGAGTGGGTTTCATACTGATTGCTGGATAGAATGGGAAAATCAAGCCTGGCATTGCACAGCCTCTCCCATGCCTAGTCCCAGGCTTGCTGGGTCTAACCCACTACAGACCTGCACCAGCAGAACAAAAGCCATTTTCAGCTGATCTCAGACATGGGAACATGAAAAAACTGTCACAGATTTGTCTAGCTATAAAACTCTATTAAGTTTGTAGACAGTGATATAAGTTAATTGAGCATCACTGTCCCACAGAGACCATACAAAAGCATAACCAGAGCTGAGTCAAGACCTTCTGTGGTTTTAAGTCTGTCAGTTTGCATAGCATCCCACACTCTGAGGATGGGCTGAAGTTAATAATTGGTCTAATTAATCAAATACTAAAATTGTGTCATTGTAGCACAAGGGAGATGTGTGCAGAAGGGGCACAAGCCAGTGTTGACTGTGATTTTGAGAGGCTGTAGTTAATATGAAAAGAGAAAAGGACACTCACTGGTCAGCCGTGGTGAATCCCAGGACAGTGAGTGCTGTCTTGCCACCACAGTGAGCAGCAGATGTTGAAGAGAGTAAAACTTTCCTACTGGTTTCATGCTTAGCTTGATGCTCCTTTTGTAGTTTTTCTCCCCAACCCCTTCCTGTGTGACAACCTTGGGATACAGCGAGAGTCGATCAGGGCTGACCACGTTGGTTTGGGGCATTCATCCAGACCTTGGGCAAGAGCCAGGAGCTAATTTTGTCTCAAAGCCAAGGAAACCTGACTGATGACCAGCACTACAGGACAGAGGATTCACAAAGCTGGGACAGAGCCAGTCACAGAACTGCCTTGCACAAGCAGGTGAAAATCAAATATTACAGTCTTATACTAAGTCTATTAGTGACTACAGGCAGGATATTTATGGTAGGAAGGAGGTATGCAGTGTTTAAAGCAATGGAGTGTATATAAGAAAATTTGGTTTGGAAAATAAAACAACACCCACTTAAATGTCATATACACAGCTTAGAACAGTGTTTAACTATGATGAGAACAATTGAGCTTATAATGAAAAGGGTGAAAGCAAGTACGGGGCTATCAAAATGTTGCTTTGCTTTGCAAAAATGTTAAGTTGGCACACATGAATTATTTAAGTGATTCTTGAAAGCCAGATGTCTGCAAAGGTACTGAGGTTGCATGTAAATTCAGAAACACAAGGATACTGCTGGAGACAGGTACAGTGCAGTAGAGCATAAGAAATGCAAACTGAATTGCAGAGCATATGAGCAGCATTAAAGAAATGTATTTCAGCTTCTAGTCAGTGAACCCAAACATGTTGTACATTATGCAGACTGCTTAGCAATTTGCATAATTATAAACTCCCCTTGAAACTGTAAACATAACTGCAAAATTCAGTAATATCAAAAAAAAAAGCAACATTAATATGAATTTCTTATTTGACTTTTTAATTTTTCCAGGGTCTTTGAAAACATACAGGTTTTAGAACAGGCCAAATAGAGACTTTTACAGTAACAAGTAATCTATATTGGAAATAAATGGAACATAAAGATAGAAACTTTCTGTTTTAATATAAAGTAGTGGTCTTGTTGACTGGTAAAATTTTATTTTACAATTTAGATACATCCTTGAATTCCTCCAAAGAGTAATCCATTAAACCACAGACTGCCAATATATGAGGGGGTTCAGAAAAGATTATCTTTATTGCTGCGGATGGCAGACAATATGATTATGTTAGGGGACTCTGCTGTGGCTGGAGAGCAGAGGAGCTGCATTAGCAGCAGAATACTAATATTGATAGTACTTCACGGGAGACTGCAGAAGAGCTCTTCCAGGGAGATTCAGGGAAGAAATGTAGAAGTTTAAATATGAAAATGAAAGAACTCTCAAGGAGACAGGAATAAAAAAAGTAATCCTTTTATTAACAAAAAAGGAAGAGAAGACTGCATTGGGAACTTTTGTGAGCTTTATGTCTGGTTCATATTTTAAAGAAAGCCTGGTTTGGGGAGCAGTTAGGGAGGGAAACCTCTGCCCCAGAGAAAACTGTTGCCCCCTGAGGGGACCTGTCCTGGGGTAATTTATGTCATGGCTTCAGGTAGATTTGTCATGTTTTGTGGGGAGTAAATGACCCCACTAATGCAAAGGCTGCAGAGTAACTTCAGCCCCAGTGCTGGCTGCTGAAAGCTCTAACTGGAAGGCAGCCACAGGAAACAGTGTTCTGGTGGTGCTGCTCAAAGCAGCATTTCTGAGGTTCCCTGCTGATTCTGGTTTGTGTATTGAAAGATGTATGAGGGAAAAAAGTAATGCAAAGATGGAGTGCTTACAGAGTCTGAAGAGTTCTAAAGGATGAGTGGTATGTTGGTAGTGCTGGTGCATCACTACCCTGCATGTTTCTGTCCTCAGCAATTTCATTGCAGGGCTGAGACAAGCAAAGATGTGTTTGCATTTACCTCCGTGAGCATTCTGAGTCATCCTTCACCATTCCCCATTTCAAAGCAATAACCTCCTTCATTCCAGGCTTTTAAAAAAGCTTTCAGAAATTAAATAATTAAAACAAGCATCAGGAAAACAAACAATTATCAAGCAAACAAAACAAAAATTATAAGCTTCTATGCAAAAGAAAAAATTACCCTGGCAGAGAAAACTACTTATAATTTTTTCTAGTGAGAATGACATAACAATAAGTACTGTGTAATCTTCCTTGTTTTCTGTTCCTAGGAAAGAGAAAAGCTGCTAGCTCAGGCAGAGCAGGATCCAGTTAATTTTCTGTATCCTCAGACCAATTAGACAAGTTGAGGAATCAATCTCTGTCAGACTCATGCCTGAGTATTGGCTATGTGGTTGGGGGATGTTTGTAATGGCTAATAGTAGTTTCTTTCAGAAAGGTAAAAAAATTAATGCTATATTTTGCCCATATATACAGTAATATTGTCATTAAGATAAGATTTCTGAAAGGTTTTCATTTTGAATACCCTTTTTACAAAATAGTTGGAGACTCCATTCTCTTTTTTTTTCTTATCTATTTACAATCTTCCCATTAGTGTGACCAGTAATGGGATTTACCTGCAAGTGATCACTGACTAAATCCACAGAGACACTTTATTTATATGGTAATTTCAGGAGGATTAGGAAGGTGTGGACTAGGAACACATACCAATATTTTAATTCTATTGTATTTCTGAGGCTTAATTAGGACCACCAGCTCAGCTGCTTGGTCTTCCCACCTTTTGTGGATAAAGTACTCTGCAAATCTTGCATGGATTTAAGCTCCTGAGCTATTGAGCACAAGTTAATGCAGACTGTGAAGCTGTAGGGCAGAGGCTACCAAACTTCCTGACCTAGAGGGCCATTTTCTAAATTATTTAATTGTGTCTTATAGCCATATCCTTTTGCAGCTCTGTGTCCCCTGTACTTTACAGACCAAGCCCTTAACATCCATTGTGTCTTTACCCATCGCTGTTCAGAAAGAGAGGTAATTTTGGCAGATTGCTGTTATTACACTGTACAATAGAGACCTCTGGGTTCTATTAAAAAGTAAAGTTATATCTGCTTGTTAACAAGCATGCATACTTACGGTTTTGTGCTATTTTTTGTTGAACTCCTCCCTGTTTCAGAAATGCACTGATGTTTCAATAACATTGTTCTGGGATTGCCTGTTCTCCCTTCCTCAGCTTGTGCCACCCTCAGGTTCAGCAGCCAGCACTCACTCTCCTGCCCTTCCACACCTCTGATTGCAAACACCCTTGAGTTACTCTGCACTTGGGCAGATTTTTCTCACATGTGGTGTTGCAGGCTGAACCCTCTAAGCAAGTGCCCTAATGTGAGGTTATCGAATTCCACATGTTCTCAGTCACTCTGGCAACATGCTTTTAGTAGTTTCTGCATCAGTAGTAAAGCTGACAATAATCCAGCATTCTCAGCTGACAAAGGCTGGCAGAGGTAGGTGAGATTCTGCAGGTACTGTACACAGGGAAATAAAGATTACCACCTCTACATTTGCACAATAGCTCATGTGCTATGTTTGTTCTTTGGCTGTGCCACTTTTATTCCTGCCTTGAGCTATGTGCAGCATCAGTCTGAATAAACCAGTCAACACAATGTTTTCTCCCTATTCTTGCTTTTAGTGAGCTTTGTAATTATTTTAGTATATATCTTGATAGAGTGAGCCCAGTTGTTCAGAGGGGCAGACCTGGGGCTGCCTCTCTGTGTGAGGCTGGACTTGTGCCTGTCTGTACCATCCTCGGGAAAATTGTTTGGAAGAGTGGAGAGTCTTTGCTAAGCGCCTAGACTTTCATTTTGAAATAAACTTTATGTAATCAGTAAACACAAGAAGGCTGTTTTCATTGTTTTAATAGAGTTTATGTGCCTGGATCAAATAATGTAAGAAAGAAACAATTAAAGAAATCTGGGTGTTTTCTATAGCATTCTCCAGGGTGCTGTCAACAAGCATATTTTGCTGCCTGCAGCCTGTTACCAATTGTTACCTTTTACCACAGATATTCTTTTATTTCCCTGCCCATTGTTTTAGTTACTTCATGAATAAAGAGAATTTAATTTAATTTGCCTCAATCTTAGAGCTACTGCATTTTTAAGCAATTGCAACTGATATGGGACTGTCAGACCTTAGCATATTATAATATGTATTAGCTGCTCCAGCTGGCTCTGGTAAACAACCTCTTTCAGTAATATTTCATTTCTATGCAGCTGGAGGTTTGCCTGACCATGCAGCATACATATTTTAGCCTAGAATAGTTAAAAGCACGTTTGAAAAGCAGAAATTCAGGAAGTTGGTACTTGCGTGTACTGGGCAGTGTTAATGTTCCTGTCACACTGAAAGAATTTTACAGCCTCTTATTTAAAATTAATTTGTGGATTTGAGTCTTGCAGAGAACTTGTAAATAGTCTGTTCTGTATTGGACAGCAAACCATCAGGATTTACAGAAGATGTTTTTAGGGAACAGGCGGGGATGTTTCTCCCAAGCCATCCCTCCGTACGCTTCATCTCTCTGCCTCTCCTCCTTCCTTTGTGTGCAGTGAAGTTCTTCTTCATTAGCATCCTCTGAAAGACAGGGCATTGAGATCCTCAGAAGTGGCCTTTCCACACCAGGTGTGGGTGGGTGCTCTTCACTATTCCTCTTTCTAACTCATTATGTCATTTTTACCAGATGGTTGTTCAGGCAGGTCTGCTAGGAATTGTTTATGAAACCAGCCAGCACAGAGAGTAGAGAGCTAATACTGTAATTTTCTACCTTGTCTGGAGTTTAATTAGCCAGAGGGAGGTTTGGGGAGCTCTGAGACTTTCTGAGCAGCATGGTCAGTAGACTGTGGGCCTCTGTGTGTGTGGATGCTTTCAGGCCAAACCACCCTCTGACTTCAGTCTAGTCAGGTGTTCTTTTTCTGGTTATAGAGTGCCAGGTTTTACAGATATTAAGGCCAAATATCCAGTTAGATACACACACCTCTCCTCTCTTAATTAGTCTATTGGCACACTGTGTAAGCTTCTATCAAGCACCTGAGAACACGAATCACTGCTTTCAAACATCTTTGGGGAACAGCCGTAATACAGCTGGAAACTTGACCTTAAGTAGTTCTTAAAGTACATAAATCATACAGATAGAGATGTTCTAGGTGTTATTGTAGTTTTGTAGGATCACAGATTTTATTGTTTGACTTTCTATTATTCATTTGTTCTTTGTGCTTGCATGGTGTCTAGTCAGAAACTCTTACTCATTTACAAACAGTAATGAAATTGTTCACCTATTGCTAGGTAGGTTCAGGTGCTGTACGTGCTTCAAAACTGCTCCTCTTTGGTGTCTTTTTGAGTTGTATCTTTTCTCTGTTCCTGTGTCAGACCTGTCCAGGACAGAAACTGGCAGGTGAAGGTCTTCCCTGCAGTGATCCCTTCTTCATCCTCCCTTTGCGCTGCATCTGCTGTGGTTGACTGGCAGCTGGCACAGTCACCATTTTCCCCAAGCTTCAGAAAAAGTGTAGGTGATGTGACAGCTCTGTTACTCCCACCAGTGCTGTGATAGTGCCAGGAAATTAAATAAGTTGATATAGACACAAAAAGTGAGAGTACAAGAAAAGTACTGATACTGACTAAGTAGAAAGTGCTGTCAAAGTAAAACCACTTGGGAAAAGAAGCATGTTTTCTCTTTCTTATATCTTTGTATTATGATAATCTCAGGAGACACAGGATCTGTAAGAAAAATTACATGTTGTGACTAAATGAGGAAAAGCAGTATTGTAGCAGTGGTCTAGCCCTGAGCTTTTGTCAGTGTTTATTGTGTGCATGTTGTTGGGAGTGATCAAAGCAATAGCAAGCAAATTGGTTCATTTAATAAAGTATTAAAGATGTCTTTGGTAGTGTAATCTGACACAGAGGTTTATTGCAGGGCTTGACTTTACTAGAAGACCAGCCTTTACATCTTGAACTTTGTAGTCAATACTCTTTCATGAGCTGATTAGTGGGTTTATGTACCTCCAAGACTAAAATACCAAATGGCTAAAGTTCTTGTGCCGTGTGGTTTATTTTCTTTGCTGTTTTAGTCAGCAGCAATTCTATTTTTTGACTCTGTCTTAAGGGAATGTGAGTCTTGAAGTTGCTGTGGTTTGTGCACAAGGGTAGCATCTGCCTTTGCTACCTGGGATGCTCTTCAAGGAGAATGTGGGTTTCTGAAGGTCCAGTTTGGATTCTCAGTGCTGTCCACAGCGACCAATTTGGATGTAATTCAAGCACACAGCTTATTTATCCCTTTGCTGTACACAGCTTTGCAGTTGTTCTTGCCAGGTGAGTGCAAGTGGGTCTTGCTGCAGGAGTTTTAGAAGTTGCCCAGCTGAGCCCTGGGTCGCTGCCGTGCAGAGCAGCCAGCAGGAAGGTTCAGGTCAGTGCCCCAGAGCAGTGTCCTGGCTGAGCTGAGTGTGAGCCATGCCATCAGGATCAGGAGGTGTGTGCCTGGGCGCATGTGCTGTGACCAGAAGTGGTGACCTCTGGCAGAGGACTCAGGCAGAGGGCTCGGGGATGTGCCCTGCCGAGCTGCCAGATTTGCCAGTGGTTTTCAGTCAGTCCTGAGCTGGGAAATGCGAGCAGAGTTCTCAGGAATACCCGCGTGCTTTGGGAACAGCTCAGGCTCGTATGGGGATGCAGATACGCTTTTGCTGGCAGGCTTTGCCCCACCTACTCAGCACAAGTGCTGTGTGAGGCAGAGGCAGCGAAGCCAGGCCAGTAAATCCCGTGTCTCCAAGGGGCTCATTAGCTTGGGCTCAGTGCTTTTAACCACAGCTACACAGCTTTCTGCTTTGGAGAACAGTCATATCTTCTGCGCTCAACAGACAGGCTGAGAGAGCTCCCATCTGCAGACTAAACAATCAGCACACCAACCTGAGTCACACTGGCATATGTTGTGGTGATCTTCTTCGAGACTGTGATGCTCTGCTGACTCCAGTAAGCAAGAAAAAGTGAAAGCATACCTCTGAGATGATACTCTTGTACAACGAATATTTAAAACCGAAAATAAATTACCAAACGAATGGCACAGGCTGCCATAATCATCTGATAATTCACTGCTGCCACCTGTCCAACCTACAAGGCAGTGACTGTTTCAGGTGTTTCTTTGTATCTCCCAGCACAAAGAGTACTTAAATCACACAGGCTGTTGCTTCTTGTCTTTTTATCTAGGAAAATATTAATTTTCTGAGATTATGTTCCCAAAATCTTCATTGTCTGAGACCACAGTAATAAGATCCCAACTAGGAAAACTAAAGATTCAAACTTTACTAATGTCTTTTAAAAACATTTTTAATCCCTTCTCCTGCAATACTGAAGAGCCTTGAATGCTGTTTAGAAGCTTAAACATTGACATTTCTTTTCTTAGAAAACCCAATTTTTTTCACTCTGAGTTCAATATCCTATTTATTTCTGTAGGCTTAACCATGAGCAATACACTCAAAAGTTTTGGATTTTGGGTTTTTTTTAAGGAAAAGGAAAGTTAACATTTTATTTTAATTAATTTTAATACAATGTTTGTCTCAGAAATTCAGCAGGGTTTTATCTTTGTACTGATGACAACTGTGGTTTTACAAAATAGAGTTTGCATTTGGCATTTAATTTCAGTAAATAGAAACATATATTTTAAATGTTTCCATTATTCTATGCTTAATTTGCACTTATCTAAATTATATTAAGGGAAAAATAATTATGTTATGAAAGAAACATTTCTGCGTCAATAACCTGATCTTTAAGTAAAAATCCATTGCAATGGCTGTTTCTAACAAGCTCCTTCTTATACAGCTGCAATGCTTTTTTCAAATTGACTTATTTGCTCTTTGATGTGATAAAAACCCCTGCACTTATTTCATCTGAACAATAAATGCTTGCAAGGAGAGAAGAATACCTTGCAACAAAAGATACCAGTGATGCTCTTTTCATTCCTGATTTGTCCTATGACAAAGATCAAGTGAGAGACCTGTACATCCACTTAGATTATTAATTACTCTTCATAAAATAACCTTCACATTTGAGAGTTGGTTTCAGCTACAGCTGTGGAACTCTGCAGGTTTTAATCACTTTTTCAACCACTTGGATCAGAACAGAAACTTCCCCTCCTGTGAAAAGTTTTCCATTTGCAGTCTTACTGTACGTCTTTATTATAAGCGAATAAAGGGGTTTTTTTAAATGCTGAAAGTCCAATTGATGGAAGATGAGACAACTTTCTGTTACAAAAATGGATTTCAATAAATGGGGGTTTATCTCTTTTACCACATTTCCTTATTTGATTCCTTTTTAATTTTAGCTGATTTTTTTTCTATAGCACAGTATGCATATGGGAATGATTATCTACAACTGGAAAAAAATTATTTTCAGAATTTCTTAAACCTGTTGTCATATGATGTCCATTTTAGTAATGGCTTTTCAGCCTCAGTTTTCCTGGCATAGGGACTTCCCCCAGTGTGAAGTGGGCTGGGAAGGCAGAACTCTTTGACATCCAGATCTGTGGCTAGCTGTCCAAGAGGTGTGCTTGGCTCCTGCCCGGGGCCAGCCAGGGGGCTTGGGAAAGACAGTGCACAAAGATCCAGGGGTCACCAGGGGCTGTCTGGTTGCTGAACATTCCTGCTGTTTGCTCCGTGCCTGCCACCGTATGACCTTCACGAAGGATTAAACTTGAGAGTAGCTGATTTCTGACATGGAGAGATCTCTGTGACTGGTGATTCAAAAGAGAGAGAGGCTTTTGGTTTGGAAAAATAAAGAATAAGTAGAAATTCCTGATTTGAGACTTGCAAAAGAAGGGGGGAAAGTAGAATAACCAACCCCGAAGGTTCTATTGTTTTATAAAGTAGCTCCTCATCAGCACCCTCAGTGCTGAACCTCTGTTTGGAAAGTCATGCATATGTCTTTGTTGGTTATTTATGTTGTAAAGACAAGATCTTAGGTGTAGCAGTGTCTTTTATATCCATGTTGACACTTGAGACCGTGGTCCCCCGTGGTATCTGGATGCAACTTTCATTAATGTGTATTATAAATGAGAGTTTCTTTCTTTAAGATGACAAAAGAGGGATATTTCTAGAATTTTAAAGAGATTCCCACTTGTGTATCCACAAGCTGTTACACATTTTGGTGTTCAACACTTGCTCAGAGACCTTTTTTTTTAGCTCTTTATAAAGAAGAAACTGACTCCAATGTAGAATATAGCCTTAGGGGGAAATATGACTAGATTTTCTGCATTAAGGATGGAGAGGAGAGCTCTCCTAGGCTACTGTATTCCTTGGCTTTGCCAGACTTTGCTCATTACTTACCTAGAAAATAATGAACAGTGATTTTCCTGCTCTTAGCTAACTGATGCTGTATTAAAGCAGCCTCCTCCCTCTGCAAGTATTTATGTTGGGGGTGCTGCTATTTTAAACATTGGAATTCTCATAAATAATAACTGATAGGGGATTCTGTAGAACTGGTCCATCAGAAGAGGAAGATCCAGACTGATGCAGCTTCCTCTTGTCCATCTGTCCATGATAGCAGTCATCCTCTTAATTGAGTACATGAGCTAGGTATTAATTGTTCTTGCATTTTTCATAACAAGGTAAGATAGCCAAAGAAACAACTTTTGGCTCCTTTGGATATTTGAGAAGGTGATGGCAATTTAAGGCTAATTTCATTATTCTTCTATGTAAAGTCTGATTTACTGGTAGTAATTGAATTGTGTGTTTCACCAGTTTCTGTCAATACATCTTTTTGTTCCATGCAGACAGTGAAGAGCAGCAATGTGCTGTACAGAAAATCAACAATAGCATCAAGAGTATGCCCTTTAAAATTTTAATTTTAATTAGACATTGACATCTGGTATGGACTGTGAATGCTTATTTGCACACCTGCAGGCTATTTGATAGGAAGAAATCCCAAGTACCTGGAGAATTTGTCTGCAGATGGAGTTTAGCATTTTAATTTAATATAGCAATTGTGAAGAATGTATTGAATGTACAAGTATTGTAAAATTTGTATGCCACATAGGTTCTATGTACTTAAAAGCTGTTCATTTCATAAATAACACTTTCCCCTTCTGTCGATTTTCATAATTGATAGAAAGGCAAAGGAATAATCTTGACACTACTTCAGTCTTTGAGAGTAGAAAAGGTTTTGTTGAAACCCACCTTGATTTTTAATAACACGTAACACTTACAAGGGACTGCAGTGGTTATCCATGAAGAAAATACATTGTACAGCAAGCTCATTTGGGCTAAGTTGTGCCTAAGGAATCTCATATCAAACAGTCAGAGGACAGCAAAGTTCACTCAACATTCATAATTACTTTAATTATCTTTGTTCTGGAGTTTAGTTTTAGTCACAGACTTCATATTAAGAAACATTCCTAAACCTTTGTAAAATTACAGGTTTGTCCTACCTATAACTACTGAATCAACCACAACACAGCAGAACCTTGAAGTTAAGGATCACATTAACAATTTTCTATAGCAATTTTGAAATTTCACATTCCAGGATATATAACTTACTGTCATTCTCCTCTGCTGTCCTCTACCAGAAAATTCTCTCGAGAAATGAGAACTGGGGACAAGACCCATGTTTTGTGTTAGATTCTTCTCCCATTTAAAATTGCAGGCATTCTTATTTTTCTCATTTTTCTGCTGTTTTCAGGCAGAGGAAAGGGCTGAAAAAAAGAAAAAAGTAAGAGAGGATTTAATTATATACTGGGGAGAAAAAAGAAAAGTTTATTTTATTACCAGAAATGCTGCGTGCTCTGCTTTTTAAACTATCCTTCCCTTTTGAGGTACTGCCTGTCCTGGCAGCTGATTGCTTCAGTTTTGCATGTTCTAATCTCAAGGATGCAGCATGCAGTCACTAATGTCACCCCTTCAGCTACTTCAGCAACACATGAGCAAGGGATTCATCCGTGTAAGCTGCAGCAAAGCAGCTAACTGTGTCATTTATACTGCAAGGCCCTTTCCTTTTGGTATGCAAAATCTGACACACTGCCGCTGGGAAGGGAAGCCTGAAGCTCTGCTACTTCAGAGACTTACTTAGGTCTTGATTTATGGTCTGGAATGCAAATCTTTTTATTTGTTCACCTATGGGCATCTCATACAAGGACTTGCAGGGCACCAAAGCATCTGTCTGGAGATCAGATGTATAGTCTATTTTATAGGTTTGTAGCATCTGGAAGAAATTATAGCTTGTGATTTACACCTGGTTTCCAGTTCTCTTGTTTCCAGAATCTCTATCAGAAAAAATCCATTCCACTCAAGACTCTTATTTGCTTGAAAAAAACCCAAAACAACTCATACAGCACACACTGCAGTAGTGTCATGAGTTTGTCCTAAAGTAATTAATAATTGGGCTAGGCAAATGTGGTAAATCAAAAAATGAACTTGCCATTAGCATATATAAATTTCTATGGGTTAGGTAATTTTTTTTAAAAAGAGAGATTGGAATAGGAGAAAATGCTTTACTTGAGCAGCATCACTTCCACGCAAACCATGAAGGAAAGGTTTGGAGGGACCAGAGCATGTCCCTGGCTGAAGAATTATCATCCCACTAGCTATGATCTACTTTTACAGCTGGTCAAAGCAATGACGCTAAACATTGCTTCTTAATTGCTTATTTGGCAACAGTGTCAGTGGGAGATATTGTGCAACCTTTCACTGTAATAATAGTTAATCACAGGCATAAATGCTGCATCATTAGTGCCTGGTAATAAGGAAATCCTGCTATGCTCTTTTACCACCAGACAGGACTGAGTGACATGGCATTGATGCTGCTAATTTGCTTTGGCTACAGAATTCTAATAGCAGAAAGAGGGGCTACACAAATTTTTTTTTTTAAGCTGGGGTTTTTGTTTTGTCCCCTGTGCAGTCTCTGTCATTTTACCCAAATCCTGAATAGTAACTATTCCTTTGCAGTTTCTGGCCATTTCATCAAGAGAATGAGACATTAAGGTTGCTCTGAATGTATTAATTAATGTGTTGTGCTCAGGCCTTTTCTCGGGGGCCTGTAAATCTTGAGGCACACAAAAGCAGTTACAGTAACAGAGAAGGGAAACTTGGCTGATGTGATGAGAGAGGCTGTGCTTCAGCATGTTCTGCTAAGTCCACAGTGTTCTGCTGCCTTTGTAGAGCTTCTGTCAAAGAAAATCAGTATAATTAAATTTGGTCCAGTCTCTTGAACCAGTGTGTTGTTATTATTTATGTATTTTCAGTGTTTTTTCCTCTGCTGCCTTCAAGTCACACCTTTATGTTCTTAAGGATAATAATGGGAAAGAGAAGGTAAATATATTTGTTTCCCAAGTAACACAGAAGGTGATACCATATGGCAAATATGCTTTTAGGCATACAGCTGAAAAAGTTTGTGTTTTCTTAGTCAAATAAATAAAAAAAAAAATCTATATGTTTTTGCTATTTTGTTTTCCAGTTAGCATGGTTTATAATAGCATCAGAAAGAATTGTTGTTCTTTGAGGACAGGTACAAACTCTCTCATACACAGGGAATTAAAGCACCTTTTAGTGCAGGTGTTTTCACCTACCTTGTTAAATTTCCTATAGGCAATAGTAAGAATAACAGGACTAGAAACTTGAGTTTGGTCTCATCATAAGTAGGGAGATCCTACCGACTCTCAGCAGAGTCCCTGACAGCTCCCTCCCTAGAATATTGCTCTTTTTCACTTTCCTCAGACTGTGTCATTCACTCACCTAATTGGGCAGTTTTAACTAGGTCAGTCAGCTCATTCTCTGTATGTCTGTCAAGAGCAGAGGTAGATGAATGAGTGAAAACTGAAATATGTGGGATTCTGTCGGCTTTAGTCCTTGGTTTATTGTCTGGTAATACAGAACTGGGCTCAGTGTCTGTCAAACCAAGCTCTGAAAAGCCAGAGCCACACAGGCACAAGCAAAGAAGTGTCTCAGAACAAACTGTGCACGTTGTGTCCAACTTGCAGTTGGAACTCCTTCTTGGCATATCACATACTTATTGATTAAATAATTGATTAATGAAGAGAAACAGCTGTTCTTTGATCTAGACATGCAGAATACCTTTTCCAAAGCAAGTAAGTGTGCTACTGAGAAAAAAGGGAAACGCTCAGTGGTCTCTGGATATTGCAACATCATACTGCCTACACTAACAGGATATTAATTGAAGATAAATGATGGTGGAATTGTGGAGAGCAACTTCTTAGTGGAAAAAATTGTCTTTTAAAGTTCTGACTAGTACTGGAAAGATTCAGAGGGACTTGCTGTGCCATGAATGAAATGGCAAAAGATCTTGCACTTAGGTAGTTTAAAAAGCATCACAAACAAGTGCAGGTCATACACAGTCCTGTGGCAAAGTGAAAACTAGGAATGGTCTCCCAAACACAGCAAGTGCAGGCATTACAGTGCTGTACTGACCTTCCCAATACTGGCAGCAGGCATCCATAGGGACAAGACACTGTTAATGAACAAGAGTACATGTCTTCATGGTTACACCATCACCCTGGGGACAGAAAAGGTAATGGAGACATATATTCATCTCCAGAACTTAGAAACTTACTCCTTTTCTTCATATTACAATAACTAAAATCTTCTAATTTTAAATACATAGTTTTTCCTTCCCATTGAATTGGAACCATTTCAGGAAAAGAAAAGAGCTGGCAATGAGTGCCCAGAGTTAAAATATTATGTTAAAATCAATGGCTGTGTGAAGAGTAAGCAAGTCAATTCTTGCTAGTGTTTCATGTCTTGATCATTCAGATCTTTTCCTTGTTGTTGGGTTTTTTGGACATTTTGTGTCAGGTTTTTTGGTTTGTTTGTTTTTAACCTTCTTGTTCACAGCTATCAGTTCTGCTCAGCAATTTTATTAACATGTTTGGCATTTCATTTCAAAGGCTAGACTTGTACCTTTTTGTCAGAGACTGAAATGTTATATATAATGGCTGAAACATCTTCATGAAGGACTTTTGCCTATTATAGCAAAACTGTGTAAAAACTGCAGAGAAGACCACCACACCCTGACTAAGGCCCTGCACTGCTCATTGATGGAGATACGATAAAGTGGCTCAGGTCTGGGCTGGGGGAAGAAGAATACATTCACAGAGGGATGTATATTTCGAACCTTTGTGGCTTCAATCCATTTTATTCACAGAGACTTAGTTTTCTTTGCTCTTCTGTGTTTAAACCCGTTCATAACACTTCTGTATCACCATGGCTCCCTCCCCTGAGGGAGTCTGCCTTTCCCAGGCTAAACACAGACTTGTCACTGGTGTCAGCTTCAGCATCACTGACAGCTGCATTGGAGTCTGGTTCCCTTCAGTTCCTGTAAGGCTGCACTGCTTTCACCCTGAGGTGTCAGTGGTAGTTTGGGAGGGTCATGGTTGCTATAAAACAACAGACCAGGTGGCTGAGTGCTTGAGGGACAGGGATTTCTCCACAAGAGCATTGACTCAAGCTGTATGATCATGTGAGAAGGTGCTAAACCTCTAGATACCACTAATGGAAAGTTCATTTATGTAATTGGCCAATATAACAGGCTCTGTAAAACGATAAAACTCTATTTGGTTTGGGATCATGGTCTTTCTGATACAGAAATTCAGCTTGTCTCTCTCATTCTTCTGCTACATCTGAGTGTTATTAGGGGCGCACCTGTGTACCTGCAAGCTTGTGCTTTGGAGAGAAGATAGTTGAAAGTTAAAATGTTTAACTCTTCTCCTCTGAAGGCTTGTTTTAAAATTCTGGTTAGATGGAAAAATGAAAACTGGCATGACCAACCCAAGAAATTTGCCATCTCATCTCATGTGTCTCTTACAAAGCAGTTCTGTGTCTGAACAGATTTTGACCACCACGTTTGAACATATTTTGGCACCTACCTGACCTGTACAGTGAGTGTTTTGGTAGGTCATGTGCAAAGCTGCATGCAGCAGTGGGGGGAAGGAAGCAGGAGGCAGCAGAGCCTCTTGTGTTGTTACTTGCAATGCTGTCAATCCCATGAGTAAATCCACTCCAGCTTTACATCTAGTTCACCCTTTCATGAGTTATTATTCTGTGTCACTGAGTGATATTTCAGGAACCAAGTCAAACATGTTAAAAATAACTATCTCCTTTCATTTACTTTTATGAATTTATATTATTTTGAGCAGCAATTACTGGCTGACTCAGTCACTCAGGCAATGGAAAAAGTGTCATTTGAAGTAACTCAGTAACTCAGGCCAAGATTTAAACAAGAATGAAATTATTTGATAAGATGTCAACAAGTGAAGGTTGCAGCCTTGTCAGTAATGACATTGCAAGTTCTCTTGTGTCCTGTGCAAACTGCCATAACCTTAAAACAGGGGCTTCAGCAAGATTAATTGCTTGTGTCACACAAAGCAATGGGTCAAATCTAGACTGGAATAAATGGAAAGTTCAGTAGGCTATTATTTTCTGGGGTTCTAAATCAATTCAAATAGTTAATAAATAAATAAAAGTTTTCATTAAATTGTAGTACAGTTTCTTTGGCTAAAGAACCTGACTTTGTGACTTGGACACATAAAAGAATGTTAATGGTACTGTGTGATATGCAGCTTTTGACTGTGAGCATGAAAATCCTAGAAGCTGGAGTAGTAGTTGGATGTGATTAAAAAACAAGGTGGTTAGTAATGTTGTATACAGTTTTAAATGTAGGGTCTGACAGTACATTAGTTCTTGAATTGGAACAAATATCTTTATACAACAAACCTTTTCTGCTGTTGGAATAATTCCTCAGATGACCCCACCAATCAATTTCTAGAGTTCTGTTTTTCATTTGAGTGAAAGTCTACATTTAATTTAAAAGTAAAAAGAATATTCATTATGTCAAAGATGTCTTCTTCTTTTGAATGGGCAGAAATCCCTTCAGTACTTACAGAACTTAAATGTATAAACAAATGGCTTGATTCTTATGTCTGATCTAACCACAGAAAAACAGTGCTCCAGATGGTGAACGCTCCTGCTCTGCAGAAAAGCAGTTGCAATTCACCCTTCATGTTCCTGAGGATATTGGGTTGAATAGCTAAAGCCACCTCAGAAGTGAGTGGAATTGGCCTGGGAGAAGATGCAGTCAGCACACCGAAAGGAAAGTGAATCAGCTCTTCCCAGAAGAGGAAGTCAGAGGATTCTCTGAATCATGAAAGCTGCTGTCTCAGAACCAAGTGTTTACCCAGACCTGTTCTGTGCAAACAGTGAGTGGGATTAACATCAACAGCAAAACCATTGAGGGGCTGATGGAAAAGAGGTGAAAAACATAACAGGATGTGCTGGTTTTGGCCAGTGCACAGTCACAGCCATTCACTTGTAACTGCTCATGTCCATACAGGCAATAATAGGTACTTATTATTTGTCTTTGTTAACTGCTGGGGCTTTCATCTTCCTCCTGCAAAGTGAGCCATTCTTCCCTAACTCCAGATGTATGGTTTAATAATTCCTACCTCGCTTGGACATGAGAATGCCATCTGGTGTGTTTTCTAAAGCATCCCCTTTCTAAGGCTTTTACAACCTATTTTTATATTTGTACTTTGATGTAAGCGACTTTTTTTTTCCACCCAGCTCATAATACATGAAAGACAAAAAAATATATATAGGTACAATAATTGCCAACAGAGAATATTTGACAGGGAATGACAGGTTCTTTCCATTTAAAAAAAAAACCAAACCCACAAAGGTTTTCATATAGATTTATACTAATCTCTTTAAAAAATTGTTCTAGTATTAAAGATTTTGCAGCTAACATGTGTGTTACATCAGAAAACAGTCAGACACTTTCAAAGATCCTCATCAAGTTATCATCCCTTTATGAAAAATAATAAAAAGAGCTTTTTTGTTTCCAAAGGTATTTCATTAAAATGTCCAGCTTGATAAATCTCCTGTAGAGAAAATATCTGTAGTCAAGATAATAGTGACCAGCTTCTGTGACAGTCACTCCAGATGACAGACAAAAAGTGGAGAATCAGTTGGCAGTGCCCTGGCTAACATTCCCCACAGCTATTATTCGCTTTTTCTGTCTGCTTCATCTATTCTTGTTTTCCTGCTTTACATACATTGACTTATTGCCACTATATCTCTTGAGGTGTCTTCTTTTTTTCCCTCCAAATGGTAAAAATCCACGCTTGTCCTTGGCTTTGTGCCATCCAAAAATAGTCTTTATAAGCTTTCTATGTTGCTGTCTTTCAAGCCTCATTTAAAGAATGAATTCATGCTCCTAGATCTCATTGTGCCTTAATGTTTATTACTTCTTTTTATGGTAAAGGAAATGAAATGTCTTATCAACATCTAACTTCAAAAAAATATTTTCTATTTATATCCATTCTTTTCATAACAGCCACCCTCAGGTTATAGAAGTGGTCTTCAGGAGTGCATCACTACCACAATGTGGTGCAACAGTGGAGGTCTCTTGGTTGGTTTTTCACTTGCTGAGATGTATGTGGTGTTATCCGGAAGTCTCTCTGTGCTTTTCCAGAATGCTGTGCTTTTTACAGAAATTCATCTGCAGTACTTGAGCAGCATGCATAATGTGGCCTTACTTCCATCCCTGCCATTAGAAGAGAGACCAAAAAAAAAAAAAAAAAAAAAAAAAAAAAAAAAAAAAAAAAAAAAAAAAAAAGATAAAACCAGATCCAACCTTATTCTTCTCCACATTAAGCTCCAGTCCTGCTCAAGGATGGCTCAGCAGGGCTATTCACAACAGCTGAGTGGTTAAACTGAGCCTGCCCCAGCTGAGGTCCTGCCTACTGCAACTCAGGTGTCTTGGGGTCCAGAACAGCAAATATGTTTCCACTCTGGAACCAGACGTGTTTTTTCCACACACACTTCCCGGGTGTGGTGCCTTACACCCACTGACTGTGCAATTTCACATTTGTAGATTGCTCCTCCTCAAAGCATGGTTCAGGTGGGGCTGCCTGGATCATCTCAATAGTTGTTTAAGCTCTGAAGACATTTGATCCCCAGCTCCCAGTGTGGGGGTGATTATCCCTTCCCCACTGCAATACTGACAGTTTTCTGAGCTTTTGCTGAAGATTTGCAGCAGTCTGTTTGCAGACATGAAGCTCAAAGAGTTCCTTCCACCACAGCTCTTCTTGCCTACCTGCCCTCCACACACACTGCATGCTTCCAGCTGCCTTTGCTCTTTGAAAAAAGCCTCAGGCAAGTGAAATCCCAGGAGACAGAGCTGCCCAGGCTGAGGAAACACTGCCTGTCTAGTTTGCCAAATTAGTCTGTAATAATTACATTCTTAAACTAGTCCGTTTTCATGGTTAATTTGGCTGGCAGAAAATAAAGAAGCTATTTTTGCAGCATATATGCACCATATTAATATAATCACTTGGAAGCACTGCAGTCTCCAGGATTAAATGCTTTTTAAAAAAAATTTCTAATAAGCCTGAGCAGGCTCTGCTGTTTGCAGTTGCCTGGGTAACTGAGATGAGACCTTTACCTGGCTCTTTCTGGTACCAGTGGAAGGATATACACTAATTCTGATGTCTGGGCTTTACCCTAAAGTATTTTATGGAGATAGGAAAGGTCAAAAAAACATCTTTGAGACTGCCCTTTCTGCATGCATCTGAGGCAATGATCAAGCATTTGATCCCTTTCACAGGAGAGCTGTGTGTGACTGGAATAGAAAGGAGTTGGTTCCCTTCACTTCTGCATCTAATTGCAAATTCTGTCCTGTGATGACAGGCACGAGGAGGCATTGTGGGTGTCTACTCTGAGTCTGATTGGACTTTGAGAAGCATCTCTGAGCCCCAAGCATGGGGATTGCAAGGTGCTTTCCATCCACACAGTCAGGAGGTCCGCAGGAACCCCCTTCTGTGGGATCCAGGTCCCTGAGGCCCCCAGCCTGGGCTGCTGGGCAGGGCTGGCTCTGCAGAGCACTCAGAAATCTGTCGGTGCAGACAGTGCCTATCTGCCTTCACAGTGTTACTTCCTGCAAGGAACACATCTCTGTGCAATTCAACAAGCTGCTTGAAATTCCTAAATTACGTGTGTCCTAGTAAGCTTGGAGACTACATTCCTCCTGCTGCTACAACAAAATTGTTAGAACCGAAGTTTAGTGGCCTTGGAACATTCTGCAAGGCTGTTTTATCTGGATGCTTATAAAATGGGGCAGATTTGAAGGTGAAAATGGCACAGTATTGGTATGTCCTAGGTGTGGTAAATAGGAAAAGCAACCCAGTCCTTAATGTTAAGATGTATTATACTGCACATAGCTTGTGCAAGTACAGAGGAGAGGTAAGAGATGATGCAGAGGAGAGATTATCAAAAAATCCCACTTCTACCAGGAGGTGGAGAAGATGGATAAGCATTTTAAGAAATATTGATTTAAATTTTACTTTAGCTAGTTCCTAACTTGG
Source organism: Aleadryas rufinucha (assembly GCA_013397815.1). NCBI lineage: Eukaryota > Metazoa > Chordata > Aves > Passeriformes > Aleadryas > Aleadryas rufinucha. The sequence continues at coordinate 236,987 of VZTH01017191.1, read as the reverse complement.
CCTTTGTGACTTTGTGAAATAACGGCTAGATTAGCTATAAACATGCTGGTTTTTTCCTGTGGAATAGTCAAAGAAAATCATTATGCAATAATTATGCCAGAATAGGCTATACTGCTAGAGCTTAATGGTAAATCTCTCTGTGTTGACAAGTTCACTGGCTGCCAAATAGACACAGAAGCCCTGAAGTTATTGCTGCCTCTTTCTGCTGCAGTATGTCTCACAGGGGGTTTCATAGATGAGAGCTGAGAATATGAAGTGGATTTTAAAATCCTTTCTTTTTTTAAACTGTGGGAGAACTAAACAGGGAGCCTGAGATTTTTCTCCTAATTTAAGATTCCAATTTGCCACTTAAGAATAAAATCCCTTTTCTCTAAACAGGCCAAGAGAACTGTTACTCTGAAACATTCTTATCTGCAGCCTCTCCTAACTGCTTGATCTGCTATTTAACCTGGCATTTTTCCTAAGTGCCATTTTCCACCTGTATCTGTAAAACTGTGATTGTGTTTTTCAAGTTGTTTCAATCAGAAAGCCTGAGTAAAGTCATACTGGATAACATGAAAAAACATATTCTTTTTTCCCAGGAGGATGAACAGAGTCCATGTACAACATAAATCCACTGAGACACAAATCTTCATGTCAGAAAACCAAATGGGTGTCGCTGCTGTCATCTTCCTTTATACACAGCCATGTGCAATGGAATTTTTGCTTAAGAGAGCCATTACTGAGCCTTGTGTTAACACATTTCAGAGCAAGGGAGTTCTGTGCATCAGAGCAGCATGGATGAATGCACTGACAAATGCCCAGGAAAATGAAGTGGCAGCGGCTCCTAAGATTAACCTGCTTGCAAGTCCATTTTCATTGCTCAGGAGGACCTTCTTCCTCTGCTCTTCTGCATCTGGAGAGCTTGAGAACTGAACGGGCTATTAGGGAGCACAGGTTTCATAGAGAAAGCAAGGAAAGGTCAGGAAAGCTGCCGTGGCCATTCTGTATCTTGCTTTCTCATATATATTCAATTTTCTGTTCTCTTTATGGAAAACAGCAGGGGGAGTATTTTCAGTGATCCCTGACAGGGCACTAGTTTTCTGCTACTTGTGACTTAGAAACACTGCTGAAAACTCAGCCTCTTTGCTTTAACTTTCTTCTGATCATACTTGGGCTGCTGTCAGGTGAATTATGGTGAATAGCTAAGGTAGGACAGATTTCTTCAGAAAAATCTTCCTTGGGAAGGTGACAGATTGTCAGGAACTTGACACTGCATCCTGGACTCTGCTGCGAATCTTGGAGTTTCCCAGCAAGAGCCACACATTGCCAAGAACACTTGAAAATAAGGCTTCCATTATAGTTTGCTGATCTCCTGAAATGTCTGGCAGTAAGCTCTGCTGAAACCACCACCTGTGCAGCAGCAGAGACAGCCCTGCAGGTGCCCTGTGAGCTCCCACGCAGCTCTGAGCCTGACCTGGAACACCTGGAGCTCATCCCCAGCACAGATTGACAACTGTGCCAAACGCTGCTGCCACTCTGACAGACACTCCTGTTCCTGGGCACTTAAACACCAGCTCCTGTGTTTCCACTCCACATTCACAGAGTGACCTAAGCAAGCTTGAACCTCTAGGGCTCTACGTGGCAAGTGCTAATGGAGTGCTTTGGGAGTTTTCTTTTGCAGTGCCACCAGCTTTTTTTTGTTCAAATGTGTTGCTTGGCTACAAGTCTTTCTTTGCATTTGATAGCTCACATAAAAACCTAAATCAACTTCTTTGGCAGTGTTGGCTGCTGAAAGATTGTATTGCTTTACAACCAGGAGCCTGAAAATGAAAATATTCTGTAATGCTTTGCTTCCTTGCCACTAAGCCTGTTCAAACACTTGTGCCATCCTTTAAATAAAATCTACTTATAAATGGCAGCTGGAATAATTGGCACAGAAAATCATAGAGCACAGCATTCTGTATTTATTGTTGGTTTTTCATTGACATGGACACTGTTTAGTGGACTTGATAGCAGTTCTTCCAAGTAAACTATGTAACATAACTGCATTGTGGCTTCTTGCTCTCCTTAGCCTAACTTTTCCATCAGTTTTTCAACATGGGCTCTCTTAAAAAAAATTAGTTCATTTCTGTCAGTGATGTAGTGGGCAGTGAGGAGGCAAAGTACAGAACACACCGAGATGGCCGTGTCTGGTTTCTACTTGACTGACCGGGGTTGGTCACGGAGTAGGGGAAAAGATTTCTGCCAGGAAATTATGACAGTTGTACTGCTGTAGTTTGAATAATTTATCAAATATGCCTGAGTGTAGCTGTGGCTCTTGTTTGCTGACAGTCAAATAACAGCCTGTAACCCCTGAACTATTTGGCACTTATTGGGGTGTGGGAAGTTAGATTCACCCCTAATCCTTATCCTTACTACCAGTCCTGTGGGAACAGCTCACCCCCTCTGATGCAGCTTAGAAATACTGTGGTCTAAGCTCCCTTTGGAGCTTCACATCTCTATTGCAACACACACACTGCTCTCTGCCAGAGGTGGCCAGGGTTGGTCTGGCTGGATCTCTCACAGCCTTCTCTCCTCAGGTTGGGGTCACCAATCCTTACTACAGTGCCACAGAAATGTGTTGCAATAGAAGATGGATCCACCTCAAAGCTGTCACACAGAGTTTTCATATATCTGCTATGGTTTTAATGAAAAATTCATTGTTTTGATTTTGCTGACCATTTCTTTTGACATATCTGATCTGAATATATTATTCCAGATTAGTTTTGTCCATTAACTTAGATTTCAATTAAACTCACATTTAAAAATTTAGCAGTCAGTTTCAAAAAGGCTGGGTTTAGTTACATGAAAATGTTGTCAAAGGAGTTGCATTAAAGGCATTGCAGCTAAATTCTGAATGAAAGCATGTGTCATGCTTTCCTGAATATTAATTTTGTTTAAATCTTTGACTCCAACAAAACTTCTCTGAATCATTCTACTATAGCTTAACTATTTTGTGTTGGAAATAATGTCCCACTTCTGATGTGGTAGCTAATTAGGTTAACAGCCTTAAACATGTATTAGACTGTAATTAAAAACTAGGCCACACTACCCGTAACAGAGACATATCTGGCTGCAGAAAAGTTTGCCCTTTATTCTCTACCTCTCTGGAGCATGAGTGGATTTTACAATGCAGAGAGAAGAAAGAGTACATTATTCCTTCCCCTATCCTTTTTTT
>VZTH01017191.1:215105-233657 GCA_013397815.1 Aleadryas rufinucha | reverse complement strand
TTACAGCATTCAAAAAAAAAAAAAAAAAAAAAAAAAAATCACTCGAATAAAAGGCTGTAGCTTTCAGGTCATGCCCACCTCTTCTAAAACACCTGCATTTCATATTTCATCTGACTGGTTCAGTTGTGTGAAACAAGGAAGGCACTCTGAAATTGGGAAGATTTCTAAATATGTTCATCAGTTTAAACTCTGGACATCCATATTCTACAGTAATAGTGGATGGTGCTGTTTTTCCAAGGTTTTCTCGATATTTAAGAAATTGTTATTTATCCTTTGTTGGATATTTGCATTTCCTAAGTGTAGATACTTAATAAAGCATTGACCTTGTACACTTATTTCCCTAGACGGTTTACAAAATTACAAGAGATAGTTTCCTTGTATTATCCCAGATTCTCTCAAATCATCCTTTGCAAGTCTCTCACCTTTCCTTTTGCCTAAAGGAAGATTTGGATATGAATATGGGTATCTTGGCAGTGAGTATCTCCCTAGAACTATTACCATCACACAGCAGAATTGGTACTCTTATGAGACCTGTGGTCTGCATGTCTCTGAATTTCTTTAAGAAGTATCTGTGGTGCCTCTGTCCTTGGAGATATGCAGAACTTGAGTAGACAAGGCCCAGAGCAACCTGATTTACCTCTGAAGTTTGCCCTGCTCTTGTGTGGGACATTGGATCTTTAGGGGTCCTGGCTAGTGTAAATTATTCTGTGCCACTGAATTCAGCAGCTCAGGGCAAAACCTCACAAGAGTTTCCTTTCAAGCTCTCAATTCAGAACAGGTTCATACCCTGAAGCAGGAAATGAAGGAGAATACATAAATCTTATATGTATATAAATGATACAACTATAATTCAAATTTGGATAGTAAGAAACATGCTCCTGGTGTATCATATATTTCCCCTTATGAATTTCTGTGGTTCACTACTGTTCTTCAAGCTCCAACCATTCCTTGAAAGACAAAGTGCTCAGAAACCAGCAAGAATCATTTATACTCTGTCTAGTAAGTCAGGAGGGAAAACAGTTCAGGATCTGGGGATGGTTTTACTTGCTCTAGGTCTACTATGTTGCTCTCTGAAATGGTGCTTAAATATGCTGGATGAAAAGAGCATCCTGGATACAGCACTAAGTAGATAAAGTGATCGGGATGGGCTCTGAGGGCTGCTTTCCAGCCCGTGTGGCTAACATGGGTAACACGCCTGTCTCTTCCAATGAATAGCACAGTGCGGAGAATCCAGTAGTTGCAGGAAAACAGACTAAGAGCATGTGCCAAGAGGATTGTGAGATGGCCTGTTAAGTGCTGAGAACATAGTTTAGAGAGTGTTTTGTTGAAAAGATCTGATTCAGTTGGCACTTTTTTCCAGCTTCAGCAGCATGTCTGGAAACAGAAAGCTACTGTGAGTCAAAGCAGGGATATAGGCAGATAGGAACAGGGAGGGGAAAGCACCCATCTGCTGGAGCTGTCAGCAACGTGTGAGGCTCCCCAGGGGCTGTCCACATAAAGGAGCTGTCCAGGCAGGAGGTTTGAAGGAAAGCCAGATGGCTGCAGCTGCTTGCAAGAAGGCTGATATGCCAAATAACTTTTTACATCTCTAATGTGTGAAAAAGGATCGGCCCTTGACTTCAAAGTAACAGAGTGTTTGTCATGCTGCCTGATACTTTTCTGGCTTTTTTTTCTTGCTTTATCCTTCCTAGACAGCAGGGTTTGCTATAGCCATTCTGCAAATAGCTCATGAAGTAGCTAGTGCTTAATCTATGATCTACCTAGCAGTCCTGCCACTGCAAATGGCGGAGATGTGGTGTTATTTAGATTGACAGCAAACAGAGTTCAGAGTTATGTGTATCTGGCTGAGTTCCAAATGGATAATTACATTCTGCCTACCTAAAATTCCCCCTTATAGCTTTTCTAAATCCATTGCTCAAAGTTGTTTTTATAATGTTGCTATCTGCTCTTAATTGGTAACTACCTTCCACTCTACAGGCAACTGCATTTCAATGACAAGTGAGGTGACCTTGTATGCACTGTAGTGTCCCCATCATCAATTGCAAATCCATGTAAAAAATGTAAGTTTTTCCTGCATGCTTCATCCCAGCTGCCGTCTCCCCAAAGATATGTTTCTTGTACTATGTACTTGTGTCTTAGGTTACAATGTTAGATGTAACCAGAAGTATGTATTCTATCACCATCTGTTAAACCCAGGGGGGGCAGTGTTCTTTATCTCTTCCATGGCACATCCCTGATAACTCCCTCCGGGAGATATCTTCTGTTAATGGGCTATCAAGCTTCACTGCATAACTCATAAAATTACATCATCCTATTGTGAGATGCTCCACCCAGGGGGGGGAACCAAGCATTCCTACCTGGATATAATCTGAGGTTTGGAACACCACACTCAGCCCTTACCTACTAGATTCCTAGAGGACAAGAGCTACCACTGGACCTTCAGGTGATCACCAGACCCTTCTGCAGGATCACTGTTTCAACAGGACCACTTCATCAGGACTGCTGCCACTACCCTGACTAACAAGGTGTCAGGTTGTATCCTGACTCTGTCAGTGTTCTTGTACTATTGCATTAATTTTAATTTTCCTATTAAATTATAATTCTGACTTGCGATCTCCCACTGGCTTGTTTTCAAACTAGTAGAACTTGTAAAGTAGTTGCCTCTAGTTTACCTAAAAATTAATTTTTTAAAGTTCTTCTATCACACAGTTACTTTCTGCTGTTTTAGCAATGTCTTTTTTACCTTTTCTTGGTTTTTATCATGTTTTTCACTATGTGCAAAGCATCACTGGCCTGTATCCCCTGTATTTAAAGTGACCTGAAATTCAGTGATGAGAAAGAGATTATTCCAGACGTGGACACCCCTGCAGAAGCTTCCACACATCCAGAAACTGGCCATAGTGTTGAGTCGTAACATTTATACAACACAATGAAGTAGTACAAAAGTAGGTAAATCAATATCAGCACCCTCACTACTAAAGGAGTTATTGTCATCCCAGCGGCTGGTCCATCCACATGGTTCATAAATTCCATTTTCCCATTTCCAGGGCCGTCTGAAAGCAGATGCCTTGGAGTGCTTATCACACAAAGCTCTGAAGTGGGTAGTGCCAGGTGCGAGTATTGAAGGCTGAAATTATACATGTTCTGCTATATTTAACTGTAATTAAGCAGATACTTGAGTATCCGTTCATCCGGTTTGTGCTTTTTTAGGCTTGCCACCATTCAGTAAACACATCATTTCAGCTCTATTCCTCACATAAGGTATGTGCTTGGGAGTGATTAAAAATATTAAGCTGTGCAGGGTAGGCTTCACATTATTCTTGCAGAAAATGTGTTTTGATGCCATTTCCATACTGTCTCCCTCAGCCTGCTCTAAAAAGGGGAAAAAAAAATGAAGACTTGTTTTAGGAGAGTATGTTCCTTACTGGGAAAGAGAAGAAAGCAGAACAAAACATGCTGCACATTGGAGAGTTGCAAACTTGTTCTCAGCTGTTGCAAAAAACGTCACAATGAACCTCCCACTTAGAGATCTGTAGTAAAAACAAGAATCTGTGACATTCTTGCTAATGACACCACGTTCCATGTTTCAGTAACCTGTTTATGCTCTCAGGCCTTGGGAAAACAACAAAACAAACAAATGGTTGAGCAGTGCAAGTACTAAAGGCTGGTTTAGGGCAGGAGTTAAGTCTGCTGGCGGTATCAGCCACTGCACACTTGCACTGTAGCCCTTCTTTCAGGGAAGACTGCTGAGGCTCAAGCTCCCACATTACTTACTTGTTCTCTGAGAGTGTATTTCTGCCACAGGCAGTCCTGTGAATCAGATTACACAATTTAATATTTTGTAGGACTTGTAATAACGAGGCAAGTAGAACTGTCCAACATGGAGCATCTTCCATTTCAACCAGTAGGGGAAGCTGGAGGAGATTTATTGGAAAGAAATACTGCCTTCCTGCCATTAATAAAGCTAAAGGGTTTGAGTAGTGCTGCACAGTTATTTCTCCTTGTGAATTTATGAGGGCATTCAGAGAGAGCTGTTTTTCTTCACCAGGTTCCCTTTCCCTTGCAGTGAGTGATGGTTGTGCCGTGCTGGCTGCAAGGCGAGCAGAGAGCAAACAGTTCATAAATGTAACTACCTTCAGGAGAGCTCCTGGAGCACAGCAAAGTGCTCTAATGGAGGAAGCAGGCAGGGTGGGCAGGCTGTAAAATAAAAGCATTGCTGCTTAAAGAGTTGCCTTTGCTCTGTTTATACCTCACTTGCTGCCTGATACACACTGAGTGGAAATATTTTCAGCAGAGGTATCTCTGAGTCTTAGGCAGTTCTGCTCATCTTCAGTGTGCCCTGTCAGTCACCTACTGCCTCTGTGCCTGTCCTGGTAATCTCTGCTGTGCTGCACAGGGAAAATAACCCTGAATCTGGGCTGGGAACAACTCATAAACTTATAAAAGTCATGCATCTAATTCTATTTATACTTTGCACACTGTACAAAAGGAAAGAGTCCGACTATTTTTAGTTTGTTTCTTAACACCATATAGCTCAGAGAGGAAGTTTGTTTTGTTTCTATGGTTCAAGAAGGGCACCTTTTAGATTCATTAAGAAAAAAAAGAAAAGTTTTTAATAAATTTGTGTTAAAAATCTAATCTAGTAGAAGAGTGTCTTATTTCCATTAAAATCTGTAGATATTTTTCCCCTAAGAGCAACAAGATAAATATATTGTTTGCACTAAAACACTCATTTCTAATAAATGGCACTGACCTACTTTAGTGCTGTTATGTGTAACTGGGGCAAAATAATGTGTTAATCTTTCTTTAAATATGGGAGTAGCCTGCAAAGCTCAAGCATGTAAACGTAGGAAAAAAATAGGAAATAGAGCCCTGAATCCACATTGTCTGCCTTTAAATATTGTGCTGTTAAAATTACACCTGTGAATATGCCAAGCTCTGAGACCCAACATATTTTTCACACTTCTACATTTTTACAAGCAATAGTTTTATGTGAAATGCTGTTGGGAAGAGTGTAAAACTGGGACAGTTGTTCTGAATTTTTGTCCTTGCTGTGACACTAACAGTCATTTTTCTATTTGCAAAATGGGTGGTTCATTTACATCATCAACTCTTTACAATGACTACCTGGTTAATGATTGCAAAACAGACAGAGGGCTTTAAAATAAGTGGTAAACGCTTTCTTATTCTGCTCTTATATCGAGTAGAGCCAGAATCATTTGATATGGCATCATTTAATATTTGAGCACTCTGCCTGTTTTCTCATGCTGTCACTAGTTACCAGTTCAGTTGTGTCCTGGGTGATCAGTTGGGGTTGTGCAACCTCTCTGGCTTGCCTCTGCACTGAAAAATCTCTAAAAGGCATTCTGTTTGTAACCTTAGCATCTGTATTGCTATTCTTCAGGTAATCACCTATTTGCAGCACACTGTGTGACAGACCTCGAGGAGAACTGCCTCATGTAGTACCACTAATCCCAAGAACCATCATGACCTTTTGGAAATGGTATTCTCTTGTCAGCAAAAAGAGGAACTTCCTATACAATAGTCTTGAAATTGTTTTTGTTCCTTTCAAATTTCTGTAGGAAATCCCCCTGCTGTGTCTATATATATACACCTATATTTTATGTGATTAAGGAAAATTTGTTTTAGGAGAGATCCCTACTTTATTTCTTAGTGTTATCAAATCAAGAATTCCATCAAGCACATACTTAACATAGGAACAATTTGATAAAAGTACTGGCAAGTGTGGCAATAGGGAAGCAGTGATGAGTGTTAACAGGAAACCACGCTGTGCACTCTGGTGCCTCAGACAGCTACAAAACTAGGAACATTGACGGTCCTTTCTAAAAGCAGCTCACTTTTCTCTTACCAGTGGAAGCACAGCTCCTTGGTAAGGATGCCACAATTAGCCCCTGTGAACAAGGTTCCTAAAGTGTATGTATTGCCTTCCATGCCAGTGTTCCATGAAAAAGCTGCTTAGATATTACAGATGTGCTGGACTGTTGTGTAATGGCAAGGCTGACCAATGTGACCTGGGAGTTTTGTCCAAGGGGAACTTACTTCTGAAAACAATTTCTTTTTGTAGAATTCACATGGTACAGTAACAAACCATATCTTGAGGCACTGCAGTGCACTGATGAATGAAAAGATGGTGTACTGGGTACAGAAATAGATGATTTTGCCAAGAGAGTTTGTCTTCTAATTGCTAAGAAAAGCAGTAAAACCACCATGCAGTAGCTTCTAGTTTAGACTGGTATAATAGTAACTAGAGATTGCTATGGTTATCTTATAACCTTCACCCACTCAAGCAGTGATGGCAGTTAATGTTTTCAGAAGGAGCTTGCAAATGTCACACCTTTATTCCAGGCAATGTAACTCCCAGCACCCTGTGGTATTTATAACTTCACTATATGCTCACGTAAAGAGAAAGCACAGAGAGATCAACATCCACAACACTCAAGTTAGAGAAAATAATTAAGGAATAGAAAAGAAGGAAGAACTCAATGTAAGTTGTTGAATCTGTCTCTGAATTTAGAGGAAAAGAAGTTCCACTGTTTACAGCAGGTCAGCTGGGCTTACATAAGATATCTAACAAATGAGTAAAATTTCAGGAAGTTAGACTGACAGCTTTCCAGGCTCATAGCTGTAAAGAAATGATGGTTTCCATCATCCACTCCAGGGTTATAGCTAAAACCCAGCTCAGTTAATAGCTGGAGAAGATGACTGAGTCAAGTGCCACGTGTAACAGCAGGTTGTAATCAACTTCAGTGTGAAGACATAAATTACAATCTGGTGCTTTTAAAAGCAAGCTTGAAATCACTGTAGTAACACAAAAGTAGACTACTCTGACAAAAACACAACCTTCAGCAGTGATACAGAAGTCTCTCTCACACTCTGGGACCAGTTGTAACACTTCAGAATCTGGGAGGAAGACTTGGCTGCAAGTCTCTCTTGTGTCAGCAATATAAGCAAGAAGAGGATGGTAAGAACTTTTTTCCTTTGACTCAAGAACAAACTCATGACCTAATGCAATTTCAGTGGAAACTACTGTATGTAAAAAGTCAGCCTGGAAGTGAAGTCATTTACACATCACACTCAAAGAGCATTTATGTTAATGCTTTTTGTTGTGTTTGACTTTGAATGTCATCTGGTTTTGATTATAATTAAATGAATTGAGTACTTTGAATAACCAGTCTTAGGTTGCAACAGAAATTAGCCACCCTCAAAGTTTAAAGGCAAGCAAAAAATATTTGCTGGTTTTGTTCAAACAAACCTTGGCTATAAATCATCAGAGTGACTGTATGCTTCATGTTCTGCTCTTTAAATACATACTAATTAAAACCTGAAATTTGTGCCAGTGTTTATGATAGTATAAAGTTCTACAACCAACCAAATAGCTTGCAGAACAGAAGAACAAAACAGGTTTTCATGAGTTAGAATTTAAAGTCTTAAATTTTAGAAATTAAGAGTATAATAGCAGAAAAGGTGATTGGGTTGGTTTGTTTGGGTTTTTTTCATTTAATGCAAATCTTCAGAATATTTTCACAGTCTGATACTTATCATTCTGCTTTAAGGACACATTTCACACTTGAGCAATCTTAAGAATTAAAATTTCTTCATTTCCATTGGTTAAGTAGTAATTAACAACACAGATTATGATAATATTTTCTCAGATGTTGCAACCAGATGTAAGTGAAGATCAGGTTTGGAATTAGATTTATTAAATTCATTTTGGGTTCAGCCTTAACATTTGCTGTTCTGGTATCACTTGAATTCCATTCTGCCTCTCATTTCTGGGATCAGTCAACTGATTGCTCATTGTCATGATTATTTTGCATTCACAAAAATGACTGCACAAGACATTTGTTGCAAAGCAACAAAAGGGTAAGCCTAGGGAATCTACAGAAGGATGGAGGAGTGTATTTGCTTTTTACTTTAAGGTTTCATGTGAGATTTCAGACCAGAAATAAAAATTTGCCCATGTTTGCTCTTCATTTCCTTATCAGAGATTTTGTGATAAACTTTACTCAAAATATAGAGCTTGAACACAGATTGGGAGAGGAAGTTTGAATTTGCCAGAGATTCTGACAAGGAAGTATCTGTACCCAGCCTGAGGAGATGCTCAGTTGGGAGCAGTCTGTTAGGCCCGAAATAGTCATGGCATGGAACATTTGCTTCCCATCAGCCCATTTTTCTTGGCCTTGCCTAATTTTATAAAATAAATGCACTTCTGAATAACAAAGAGGTGCTTCATCAGGTCTGGCCCAGTTCTGCTTCCTAGTTCTGGTATTTACATATCATCACCATGTTCTCTAAATGCAGCCTGAGCGAATGGACTAAAATAATTTTTCTGAAATTTTTCTAGACCTCAATTTTTAAATGTGCTTTTGGGTCTCTGCTTATGCTGCCTCACTGCAGTACATCTGATATTCTGCAAAGACGTAGTTTCTGATGTGACTGAGTTAATTTCTCTTGCTTCAGTTACGTATTTTTCTATGGGGATAAAATGTCACGTTTCCCAAAATTACTTAATAATGCCTGTTTCCTTGCAAAAGGTCTGGCTTGAGTCACCTTGCAGTACAAACATGTGCTCTTTTTGTCTCCATGGAACATTGCCTGTAGGCCACTTCTCCCTGATTTCTTGCTTTAGAAAGAGCCAGAATAGCTGGACTAGTTTTAGGCACCTGCAGTAATTTTCAGTGTGAGTGGATCAGTGTTTACCCCCTACCCCTGTCCTCTCCCACCTCCCCCTGTCACTGCTGCCTGAGCTGGCTGCCTGTCAAGTGACTCATTTTCTCTGGAACAAGGTGACATTTCCTAAGGTTAATGTTATAGCTCTATGACCTGACAGATGGAGGAGCAAGAAAGATCACAGAAGAAATGAGATATGAATAGGATAAGGTGGTTAGAAACCTTTCTATGAAAACTAGCCTTGACTGGGCATACTATAAATTTTGGTCTTTTAGATTTTATTAACATGGGTATGGGGAGAAACACCCTGTCAACAAGTGAATTTTTGTATTATATTATTTTGTGGTCTTATAAAATAGTTTCTGTCATATTATCCCATTTTATTTAGTTAGTTTATTTAAATGCAAAAATGCATATCCTGGTTAACCTAGCCTGGGAGAGGATAGCAGTACAGGAGGAGAGATAGGATTGAAAGGAATTTTACTAATGTTTTTAAAAGGGAATTAATGCTTCCAAGGAGCATTTCACAAATACATATTATTATGCATTCTATTCTCAGATTTTTATATAGAAATTTGTGGTGGTCTTCAAGGCCAAGGAAACCTGTGAGCAGGAAAGAGAGATCACTTTCCTGTGTCCATTATCCAGTAGCTGACATGGTCCTCTCAGGTCTCCAGGTGTTCTCCATGTGGTGTGTGACTGCCAGAAGTGCGTTTCTGGACTGAAGTGATTTCCACATCATTCTTTTAAAAATGCCTGAAAGTAATTGCTCCAGATAGAACCAGAACAACTTTATGCTGTGTGCACATTGTACACACCTGTGCCACCAGCCCAGGTGTCACTGGACATTCCTTCAACAATGCAGTGTGATTAGGCCCTGATTAAGCTTTCCCTTAATCTCTGATTGACATGGAACTGTGCCCTAGTGAATTGGCAGTCTTTTTAGCCTCTCTGTTTTTTCTTTACATTTCATATAAATAAGTAACTATTCTCTTTGAGGCACTTTAATATTCAGATTTGGAGAACTGAAATTGGAGTCAGCACATTCTGACAAAAACATGGTTGTATAAAAGGTTTTTACATATAAAGGATCTTCTGGTCAGTTTCCAGTTTATTTTCATTTTTTTTCTGCTTCCTTTTGGAATTTTTCAGCATTGCTGAGTTCCCACATGAACATCTGCAACATAATTTTCAGCCTAAGTGCTTTATAATCATACACGCTATAAATATTAGATTGTCTTTTAGAGGCCACTTCACTTTGATTTTGAATATTAAGTGGAACAAACAAAAAAAATTATTATTCAGACAATTGCTCTAATTTTGGTGTCCTCATTTCTGGGCTAAAATGCAACTAAATTCTGCTGTTGGTGGAGTTTGAAATACATGGTCTTCTAATTTTGTAGTGTGCAGGACCACTGAGAGAGCTGGAGACAGAGGCATACATTGGATAACAGGTATTAGTTTCTTTTCCAGTAGCAAACTCAAAGGACTTCTAAATAGGCAGATGAGAGCACAAGGGAACATTTCCCCATCCTGCAGCAGAGAATGCTTCTCATGTGATTTATCCAGAAAAACAAGAGACAGCTGTGCAAAAAGCCCCACCCAGACATAGATATTGGGCTGGAAGGGTGTATTTGCAGTTTACTAAGTAAACCTTTTCTGATTAAATGGGCTTCCAGTATAGTGGGTCTACAAGTTGCCTCACTTTGCCTTGCCATAATCTAGACTTGCCTCTCTGTGCTTTCTTTTCCCCCAGGATCTGGGTGGAGATGGCTTCTTACAGTGTCATGCTGGTGGCCAGGGCTGTGTCTACCCTGGAGGTTACTTTGCTCAAGCTGAGTTACTGCAGTCATACTTAATTGACATTGAGGAGGGCTTATTGCAGTCTGTTACTCCACTACTTGTTTTAGAATGTACTGACCCCAAAATTCTTTAATACTTTTAAAATCCCTAAAGGTGGACTTTTCCCAGCCATGGAGAGATGGTAAGAATTGTAGAACCCTGATGATGCTGGCTGCTGCTGTTTTCTCTGATTATTGGTGTCTTAAGTGTTTTTATAGATAAGGCAGGTTCCCCGGATGCAGACCGTTATCAAGAAGCAGAGATGAGCTAGAGATTTATGTCATGTCAGCTGAATGAGTGAGAGGCACTGTAGCATACCCACCTTTTCATTTCCTTATCTGGGTTTCTTTTTCTGATAACCAGGTTATGGGAAAAACAGAGATGAAGTTCTCTAGAGCTCAGGAAGGAGTTAGGTCTGAAATATTTTTACTTTTTCTCTATGAATTTTCCTTTCTGCTATAAGCAAAGAAAGAATTGAATGTTTGCCAGTGTTTAAGACCTTATATGGAGGCTGTTTCCAAAGGTCAGTGGTATAGGCTGTATATAGAGTTTTGTTTAGGCCAATGTATGTTCATGTGGCATAGAATTTTTTTTAATATTATTTGAAATGAACTATAAGAGATTCTGTATTATGTCTCTTATGTTTCTTGGATGAGAGTAATAAAGATCTGTTTTCAGAAAACATCTGTATTTAGGACAGTAACTTCATGTGCATCCTCAAAACAGTATCCATGCCAAGATGTGTAGTTCTATTACTTAAAATGGCCACTCTCACTTCTGCACTGGCCTGAGCCTGCAGTCTTCTGTCTGCAACTCTGTTTACTTATTTGAAAATATATAGGCACATAAAATATTTTTAGGAATTCACTGCCAGTGTCTGGCGGTAAGAAAAGCCACAGGGAAAGTCATGAAAACCTCAGCCCTGGCTGCCATTTCATCTGATGTCTCCAAGTAACACCTTGCCATTTTGGACTTTGTAAGGGCTCTCTGCAAGTGTCATTTCCCAATGTGTCCTCAGCTGAAGATGTGAGTGGGGCAAATGTAATCCCTGTGTTGAAAGGTGGAAGAAGCTGCCTCTGCCTACACTTGTGAAAAGTACAGTGGGTCCAAATGTAATAATAGCCCACTATAGTACTTGGGCGTGCTGGCAGCAGTGATATTCCTTGCAGTAAGCCAGATAATTTTAGTCTAACTATTTAAATGAGCACATAATGTGGGAGACCAGAGCAAGCTCCTTATGCACAGAATGGAGTTAACACAGCATCCAGCATTACTGTTTGCAAGCTGGAAACTTCCTTCTTGAATAATATCTGATAATCATCCTTGTCTGCATGACCTGTATGTCAGCATATGCTGAGAGCACATCTATTTTGAAACCAGTCTTAATAGCACAGCTGCAGCCCTGCAGAAAGAAGAGCTGCCTGAACATGCCTCCGCACTGCTCAGCTACAGCAAAGTTCTGCATCAAGCCCTGAAATCTGCTCTGGGCTCAGGAAAGAGCTTTATAATTAACCTATTATTGCAAGATTTTTCAGTTTATTCCCTGAGGAAAGAGCATCTAGGTAAGATATGAAAAACGTGTCAATCTACAGCAGTAATAGAATAGTGAAGCCCTGTGGTCTAATGATGTATTAGATTTATGCAAAGCTCTTTTTTGTTTATCCCCCACAAACACAAAGTTGCACTCAAAGCCATTATATAATTGTTAATCCATAAAACATTTCTCTTGTCAGTTGAATGACGACAGTCTGCACTGACCAAGTTTTTTTGAATGAAGTAGTTTTATGGAGATCTTTTTTCATTCTAGCAACTTTCTTTCATGCCGCAAATATTATAGCTCCACTATAAAATGCTACAGGATAATTTTAGGCTGTGGTCTGTAGCCTGCTAATCAATGCAACTGCATTCCTCATTCTCCCCAGTCTCCTTTCCTTTTTCAATTAGTCTTGACTACACGATATTTTCTCTGAAATGTGACTGAGGAAGAATTTCTATACAGTATCACCAAAAAGGGAAAGAGCTTTCTAGCAGATAATTGCAAAGCAAATAAAGAAGCTTGTGGCCGAAATTTCTGTAATACTCAGTTCACTTGGTAATGTTTATCTCCCTGGTCAAACCTTCCCCACAATGGCTCTTTTGAATGGATGCTGCATCATCCTTATGGGGCAACAAGAAGAAAAGTTGCTTCTGGTTTCAATAGGAAATAAAATAAAAATTTTGGAATAATGGAATTAAGTCTTAGAGGAGATTTGTGTTATTTGAGACCTTCTTGATTTACAGGTAACGCAGAAGTGAAAATATCAGGTCAAAACTTGGAAACATTTACTTAGTTAAAATTCTTGATAATGCACATTCCTGCAAGCAAGTGCTAGCACTGCATTTTCTCACAGTACCAGTTTTCAAAAATAAGCTCCACTGTGTCTGAAATTTTGCCCTGAAGTTCCAAAAAACTAGATTTTGAAAACAAGATGCAGATCTCATCTTTCTTTGATAGCTCTGAAAGCGACTGTTTTGTATCTCTACCTTCTGAATTTGTTTTTACATACCCCTATGAGAAGGGTTGTTTTTCATTTAATGTGGATCCCTTTAATTAACAGCACATGAGCATGATTGTGTAAAACTTCTTGTGCATATGCAGGAGCGATAGGACTCCTTTCTCCAGCCTTTTAAATCTGGGATGCAGAGATCTGCAGCTGAGCCTGTGGTTTGGCAGGAATGAGGCAACCTCAAAAGAGAGAAAATTGTTTTCTTATTGCTGACTTTCTGGTGAGCTTTCTCCTGCAGTTAGCAATACCTTTTTTCTACACCAGAGTCTTCAAAAAAGAGATAGCATTTGAAAAAATACTTGTAAAGCATCTGTCACAACCTCTCCTTCCTTGCTAATAACATCAGCATAGCTCTCTAATGCAGTCTATTTCTATCATATAAGGGGGAAGTTTAGTATTGGATGAGATGAAGCAATCACAGGGAGAATGCTAATTATATAGGCTAGCTATGAAAAATTGAGAAGGGCTCTCTCCACTGTCGACACAAGGATGCAAAAGGAAAACACCATCAGTACTCTGTTGTAGCATCACTTTTCCAATAAAGGAAAGTATTTCCCGAATACGTTTTGCTGGCTTACAATTGCAGTAGTCACAAATAGAAGATAAAGCATTTGGGGATAAAAACACCAAATTGTGTCTACTGCATGCTAGGGTGCATAGTGCTATCCTCCTTCTGGTTTCTTTCTTGTAAAGTTCTTAAAAAGAAAGTTCACAAGTTGCATAAAAATGCCTAAAACTTCCCATTACATTATGACATATATAAAATAATTTTAAAATAAGCATAGGCCTGCCTGAGAAGGCTTGAGATGGGTAAGTATAAGGTAGTTCATCTGTGATATGCAGATCTGTCTGTACATGTTGTAATCCACACTTGGAAAGAACTTGCCACTGTGATACCCTTTGTCTCTGCCAACCCAGTGTGCCTTTCAGCTCTTCTAACAAAAGGAATAAATAATTATCCTGTTTCTCTCCTTTTTTCAAATGTGTTCATGGGCCCTGGATACTTTATGTTATAGATACAGGCAAGGGCTACCTGTGAAAGTTATCACAGTGCAGGCTAAATCACGAGCACAGTGGCTTCACAGATGTTTAGGACAGAAATGTAGCACAATCTTACCAATGACAAAAGTTTCATTCATTGATTAAATACAGGAAGAAGAAAATAAAAGAGGATTTCAAAACATGAATGGTGACCTTGGTTTTTAGAAGATAGGGTTAACAGCTGCTTATTGCAGTGAATACATTGCTGTTATTTTTATTCCATATTCAAAATCCCCCTTAGGAGACAGGGTTGTCAATAGCTTTTCACACACAGGAGCTTTCTCAGAGTACCATTACAAAACTGTTGGGCAAAAAGTGTCTCTTCCAGGAATAGCACGATGCACACTTTTTCCTTAATTTTAATCGCATGCAAATGACAAAGAAATATTGTTTCCTTACCTTGTTCCTCTGAACTGCCTGATGACACAAGTTACAAAATGGCACCCCAGACTCTACAGAAAAAGTATGCCAGTACTCCTTTTTTTGCAAAGAAATTCTCATTTTTCAATAGCTGCCTGATCACATTGTGAATGATACCATTTTAATTTACAGCCTATTGTTCGCTTCATTCTTCCATCAAATATCAGAAATCTTGAAAATTTTCTGAGACATACTTTCCTCCATAGCTTTTTGGGAGAGGTGCAAAGGTTTTCACACTTTTGTTATTGCTTCACATTTCAGACATTTTGATGCAGCTTGTGAAATAATGTGACTACTGCATCTACTCTCCTGCACTAACACCATCTTATACATTTATCATCTCACATCTTACTGTAACTGAGTGTCTAGCTGACATATTTCTGTATGGGTAAGTCATCTTTGCTATAGAGAGTAGTTTAATCACTTCTATGTTGATTGTCTGGTTTATTCCAAATGCAGAAGTTCAGGAATTGAGATACCTAGGCATGTTTTAGATTTTTTCCCATCTCTTGAGACTAGTACCTCCACTGGAAGCACAGAGAAGAGTGAAAAAAAATTGGACTGTGGGAAGGAGTGCTTTTTCTAAAAGGAAGAAAAAAGAGGTAATGATCTGTAATAATTTTATGTAATGAATATATCTCTGTGGGTCTAGAAATTTTGAGAGGTATCTACACAAGGAGGGAAGGGACTTGTCATAGGCTAGATTGCACTGCTTTCTCCTAGAAAACCATATGGGAGTTACAGATGGAAAAACTGTCTGCCCTGTTGAAAACTGCCCACAGTACATCCATCAGTAATAGAACAGAAAGAAAGAGGGTAAATAGTTTCTTGAAACTGAAACTTTTAAGGTTTTCAATTAGGGAATGATGATAACAGCATTAATTGACTGAAACAGTCACAAAAGACTGGACAATGAGACACTAAAAGCTTATACAGTCATGATTATACAGGAATAGAGGGCAAATTGTCATGGATATTCTTCTGCATGTCTTACTTGAAGTGGCTGCCTCCTACTTAGTAGCTTTTGTGAGTTTAAGGACATAGATGAGTTCTTTTTGTCCCCTCCTTTCCAAGCCTGACAGGTGCTGAGCTGCAGCTCAGCAATGGGTTGTTCATATATTTCTCATCCTGTTGCACAGTGACAGGGTGACTGAGCACAATGCAACTTTCTGCACCCTTGGCTGCTGTTTCTGACCTTCTCCCATGGAAAGTCTCAAAATCCTAGTCAGAAATCAAGCAGGAGCTTACTGATTCCTTTTGAAGGCAGTATTTCAGAAGGGGCTGAAAAGGAGAGCTCAGGCAAGGCTGCAATAGCTCTAAATGTGCCAGCACTGGGAAAAGCACTTGTTGTAATCACTATGCTGAAGTGGAATAGATGGCAAATCCCAAACATAATGATGTGGGACATTGCTGCATCACCTTGATCTTTCTCTTTCAGGGTATGAATTGTGGTGCTGAAGCTTCACTAACCAGATGAAATAAAGCCAGCTACTTCAGTAAGAGTACATTGAAAAAATCCACACCTCACGGGTTCTTTCAACAATATCTCTGTGAAAACATAAGTGAAATAAGTATGTAAAATATTCTAGAATTGCAGAAAATGGATTTTACTGTTGCGGCGGGGTGGATGGTAGGGTGCCACAACCTTCCAGAAGCGCCTCCAGCAAGGGAGCCGCTCGGCAGAACACTTCACACACCNCCCTAACCTAAGAGAGCCCTAAGGATCCTCCTTCCAGGGGGCTGTGGTGGTACCTCTGTTGACAGCCCCACCGGCCTCCATATTTTATGAAGCTCTTTCAGAAAGAGTTGGAACAGACACATTAAATATATTGCCAAAGGAATGCAATATGTTTTGTGGATTTCCTGCCATACAAAAGATGACATAACACATCAAAGTTCCAGAGAATTGGAATATTTTTGTAAGAAGTTGTCTGAATTATCGAAAATTGTCATTTTACAGAAGGACGTGTCTTTGAGTTCTTTTTTCTTTTCTGTTAGGTGATCTGCTAATATTGATGGCACATCTAGGATCCTTTATGTTTTAAGTGATCTGAAATAACAAGTTTTGTTTGCTTCTGCTACTTTTTCACTCCCAGCACTGAAGTTCACAGGCCAAGAAAGCCATTATCTTGCTGCTTTGATTATGCATCCAATTATGTAATTCCCTCCATAGAACACTTGCTTGGTTCTGTGTGGTTTATGAGGACATCTCTACATTTCCTACAACATATTCAGTTTCCTGATAGCAGCAACTGGCCTCTCTCTTCATGGATATGATACTGTTTGACCACTGCCTTTAAAAGACAATCAGGAGGAGGGCTGATTTCCAAACTGAATAAAACTAAGTCATTTCATTAATTCATTTATACACTATGAAATTTTTTAAGATGGAGTGCAGAGAGACCCCGCTCTTGAATGTCAAGTAAGCTTGCCTAATTGTGATTTGTGAAGCTTTAGAAAGTTTCCCAGGGGAAGTTGTGGAAGACGTGGTTATATTATGTGTAAAGCTGCCTTAATTAATCTTGTCTACTTTTATTTTTAGCAATATGCCTGAAACTATTGCTTTTTTCATTTATAAATTCTGAGGAATTTCAAGCTACCTTGATGTATCTCAGATACAGAATGAGGTGCTCTGATCGTTAGTGTGTAACTCTGTCACCTGCAACTTAATATGAAGATATATATATGTATGTATAATGTGGTTAAAGGTGTATGTAGTACAATATGTATCTGGGTCACTTTCCCATCCACTGTTCAGATCTTCATTTAAGCTGAAATCAACTGGGGAGTTAATTGCTCAGAACAAGGTGGCAAAATTTCCAGGTGTTCATCCTTTAACCTAGAAAATATGATCTGCACCATTTCACTACAATGTTTTCACTGAGTCCTCACTGTGCATTTTTTGGTAACCACCAACAACGGAATTTCTTTCTTTTTCTGAATTATAAAATCCTTCAGCACCACTGATTGAACTTAAGGTTCTTCAGCACCTTAAAAATTACACTGTAAGGACATGCTGGCTCTAAGACAGTATATGTTGAATATAACTTTGATTTCAGTCAAATACTCACTCATTTGCACACTGGCAGAGTAGTTTTCTCTTCTTCCAAGACTCAAACGTGGTTTTGAATGTTTTTTAATATTATTAAGGGGGGTTTTTTTCAATGAGAGTCACATACTCTGTATTTCCCCCAGTCTAAATGAGGTGGATTCAGTCATGTTTTGTTCAGTAGAACCTTGAAGATGCACAAGGCCAGTGCCTTTTATTTCTGGTTTGCTTTTCACATTTAGTGCCTTGTCATTGTACGGCAGCTTCCAGTTCTCAAACTCACGCTGTTGGAGTGAGATTTTGCTGTGTTTAGATTGAGCATAACAGCACCTAAGCTTGCATGGCTGGAGCCAGAGCATCTGGCACACTGGATCACACCTGCAGTTGTGGATGTGTGGACAAATCAGGAGACAAGTTTTCAATGAGAAGAGGATTAGTATTGGGAGATTTAATTCCTTTATCTCTCCAGCCCATAAAGCATCTATTGTTTTAGTGCTGGCTGGCATTGTCCTTTCAAATCAGATTTCTTTGAAGACTTTGGAAAACTGTTACCTGAGTGGGAATGTGATTAAACTGATACTGCAGTTCTTTATTATCTGAGCTATTAAGATTCAACACCTGAACCAGTCCCTTTATAAGTAAGAATGAACAGGACAAGTGTTACAAGAAAGTCAGACATTTTAAGATGTCGTGGTTTGACACTGGCTAAATGCCAGGCACCCACAAAAGCCGTTCACTCACCTTTTTCTGTGAGTCAGGCAGAGGAGAGGGAAAAAAAGAATTAACGAAGGGCTTATGCGTTGAGCTAAGGACTGGGAGGGAAACACTCTAAGGGCAAAACAGGTTCAAATTTAAAGGTATAAGATAAATTTGTTATTAATAGAGTCAGAGGAGGATAATGAGAAGTAAAATAAGCCTTTAAAACCCCTTTCCCCCCCCCCAGCCCCTCCCTCTTTCCCACCA
>VZTH01017191.1:110316-214862 GCA_013397815.1 Aleadryas rufinucha | reverse complement strand
AAAAAATCTCTTCAAAACCCCTCGCCCCCCCCCCCCCCAGCCCCTCCCTCTTTCCCACCAACAGCACAGGGAGATAGGGCATGGAGGTTTGGTCAGTTTGTCACCTGAGGTCTTTTTCAGTTTGGTCTGGGAGAGGAGTCTTTCTTTTGTTATGCCGTGAGTCCCTCCACGGGCAAAACGGTCTTCCCAAAATTGTTGTGGTGTGGGTCACTCCTCCACAGGTTGCAGTCTTTTAAGGATAGTCTGCTCTAGTTTGGAAGCAAGGGGTCTCTTTCTCTATTTCTGGAAGCAGGGGCCCTCTCTCTTTATTTGGGTGTCCCACTGGATCAGTTTCTTCTGGCATCCACCCGCTCCGGCGTGAGCACTTTTCCCACAGGCTGCAAGTGGATCTCTGCATCCCCCATGGACTTCATGGCTTACAGGGGGGCAGTTTTTTTCACCATGATCTTCACCACGGCCTGCAGAGGAATTTTGGTTCCGACTCTTGGAGCACCTCCTCCCTCTCCTTCTCCACTGACCTTGATGCTGCCATATTGTTCTCTCTTACATGTCCTCACTTCCTCCTCTTCTCTATCTAGAAGAAAAATTGCTGCCCATAGGTACTATTGTTAATAAGTTCCACTAATTCAAAGATTCTTGCAGCATCCTGCAGTGCCAAGAGGTTGATTTCATTTAGGTTCCACATCGGGGAATCACTCGCCATGTTCCCGCTGCTGGCCACGTGGCCCCTCCGCCACAGCACTGGTGCTATTTAACACCTCTCTTCATGCAGGGCACCGGGAAGGAGAAGACGCTGCTACCCCTGCCCTTCTGCCTGCAGCATGGCTGGCTAGGGGCGGCCAGGCAGGCAAAGCTTGCTGTGGGTCACACCGAAATGGTGGTGGTTGCAGTGGCACATCGCCACGCACTGCCCCGGGATGGCAGCGCTTCGCCACCCCTGGGAAAAAACTGTGCATGTGCTGCTTTGATTTCCTTCTTAAATACATCATCACACAGGCATTACTGATCTCTCTCTAAGTGGGCCAGCAGCGTGTCCATCTTCAGAACCATCAGAGATCGGCTCTGCCAGGCATGGTGGAAGCTTCTAGCAGCTTCTCACAGAAACTACTTCTGTGGCCCTCCCCCATTACCAAAAAACCTGGCCGTGCCAAATCAACACATAAGAAAAATGTCTGAATAGCAGACACTATGGTGGCACTTTATAATTTGAAAAATAGGATATGGGATTCATGATGGAAAAGCTGTTGTTCACCTCTGTTAAATTGGCTTTATCTATGTCAATTTGCTGTTATAAGACACAGAAAATAGATTTTAGATATTTTTTTGGTCCCCAGAGATAGAAATAGATTTTCTCATATTGAAGATTTTGTTGTGTCTTTTATTCTGTAAATTCTCTGCAGAAGTTCTGAGATCAAAGAACATGCAATGCACTGAGCAGGAGACTTGTCTTTGTGTTAAACCTCCGCTTGCAGAACATGAAGGGAATTTTCTACCAGAATGGAATTGGTTTTCAGCACTTGTCATGCATTTGTCTTTCAGCCTCCCATCCCTGCTGCGAATGGCTTTGTCTGTGGACTCGGCCTTGTACCGTTGGCAGCGACTGGGAGCTCAAAGTCCCTCCCAGGCTCTCTCAGAATCAACACCACTGCTGTTTTGTGTCAGAGACAAACCAAAACTCATTCTAAACAAATGGAGGATTGTGTTGCCTGACAATGGGAGACAATGGAAACAAGCTTCTACATTTTATTCTGGAAACAGGATACAGACCACAAAATACACATGGCTCACTTTTCTGCCCCAAAATCTTTTTGGACAGTTTCACAGGTAAAAAAAATCATTCAATGATCTGTGATATTCAAGAACTCTCTCTGAAATGGTGATATTTGAGTGTGACGGAAAAGGGCTGCTTTTGCAGTTGCAACAACACTAACATTTAGGTGATGATAATTTGTAACAAAATGGCACTCATTTGACTCTGAAATGGTGGATTAAAGCAAGTGAGCACTGGGAGTGCTTAACCACTGCTGTGACCAGCTTTCTTAATGGAATGCTGCAACTGATCTCTTTGTAAAAAAAATCAAGTTTTTATTTAAAAATCCTTCTGGTTTTGTGTTGCATAAACCTCTGATTTTTAAGAGCACAAAAAGTATTCATTGGATGTGTTGAGACACCTATGAAATTCTGTGGATTTCAGCAGCTCAATTTTGATATATTTTTAGTGTCATAAAGTGGCTGTCTACCGATGTAGAAATAGTATATATGTATGTGCAAGTGCTAGGTCAGGTTTCTTTCCAAGTGCTGGTTTGAAATTATGTAAATCTCCCCAGCATAAATAATCAAGTCAAAAAGATGCCCAGGGAACCATCATCACAATAAAGAGAAATGGAAGTTGTATATCTATCTCTAGCTTTGAAATTTTCATTCTGTATACTAGATTGGCCCACTCATAATTCGACCTTCCATTAGCAGCATCCTTCATGGATTCCTGATGGGAACATTTCCATAATTCATTGGTTTGTTTTTTAAGGTTTGTTTGGCTTTTGTTTGATTTTGTGCTTATTTTCAAGACTGAAGTGGTTAGGGGTCATTAAAGACCTTGGAGATCACAGAGATAAATAGTGGTTTTAACATGTCAGAAAACTGGAGCTAGCTATAATAGTATGAAAATGTATCTCACAGGCTCTTCTAAAGAAAAAATTAGCATCTTGGTTAAGCAGCTGATTAATTCATTCTAGAGAAAGGAAAAGGAGGGTAGAGGAGTGAAATTATTAATATTTCTTTGACACAGAATGGGGGTTGTTCATTAGAGAAAGGATACATTCTAATTTCTGACTACTTTTAAATTATTTTATACCTTTTCAGGCTGGGTAATCTTTACTTCTTCTTTCTGGTGGTTCTGAACTGGTTCCCACAAATGGAAGTCTTTCGCAGAGAGATTACGATGCTGCCTCTGGTTGTGGTGCTGCTTGCCAGCATGATTAAGGATGCTGTTGAAGACTACAGAAAATACCAGTATGATAAGACAATAAACTTCACTAAAACCAGGGTATACAACAAGTAAGTAAACTAAGTCTTTTTTTTTCCCCCTTGCTTCTGTTATGGTAGAAACTGCTCGTCTGATTTTACAGTAATTCCCTCACTGACCTTTCAGAGTACTATAAGTTTGGAAAAACTGTTACAAAAGATTTTTTTCTACCTTTAAAAATGCCTTATTTATCTCACTTAAATCATCTTGGTATCACTGAGGCTTTGTTTCATATCACAGCAGTATGTGCTGATATATACAGGTTTCCATTCCAAGTTTTCAGAGCAGCTTGCCAACACATACAACATCCTTTCCTGATAGCAGAAGGATCTGGAGGATAAATGAAACTTACCCAAGTCTGGAAGAGAAAACTGGGGCTGTTAAGAAAATTGAAGCGATGTCTTTCAAATGTTTCACACTAAAACCAGTAATACAGAAATTAATGATCAACTACATTCAAGGTGAATCATAATCAGGAGATGAAAAAAAGTTCTAGGACTTCCAGTAAGCAGAGAGATCAATACAGCCGAGCTTGGCTTTGGAGCTGGTCCAGCAGCTGCAGGAAGATGTTTGCTTGATACTGACTCAGAAGGAAGAAATATTTTCGCTGCAATTCTTATTGCAACATTTCGATTTCATCAGAGTTTCTTGTCCAAGTACTAACTTGACTTGAGACTGCTTAGCTTATAACTACGTAATGAAGCAAATAGGAGCTTTCATTTGAAAGAAGTTTAAATATTTGCATGCTTTCCTTTTTTCACCTGCCCTTAAGCCCAGGCCATAGAGAAAAAAAATTGCTGTGGTTTGCATACATGGCATTAGCTCTTCTGGAAATTAGCCCTCGTCTGCGCTGACATACTTATGTGTCAGACGAAGAAGGATCAAAGGGGAAGGAGTATCTGGGTGAGAGAGGAAGGTTTGGGGTCTATCAGGAAGAAGGATCAGTCTGAGGGGCAATCCAGGTACATTGCCCTTCACTTGCTTATGGCTGTTCCTCTGACTACAAAATCATTGGTTTACTTGGCTTGGGGGAATGGGGGTTGATTGTTTGTTTAGTAATAATGCACGTTATGGTCACGAAAACAAGCAATAGATAGATGAAATAAAAGAGAAATCCTGTCTGTACTGAGGCTTGTAGCAATCTTTTGTTGACATCTGGGACGCGGAGCTCTGCCCATTACCTTTGAGCTTCCTGGCAACTCCCAGGTTATAAAGTGATTCTGAAACTCGTGGAGTGACCTGTGAAAATCATTTGTGTGTTCTCAGCTTTGCCACTGCTCTGAGTTAAAGCAGAGACACTTCATGAGAGCAGAGAGTTACTGCCAGGGAAAGGGTCTGAACGGGGCCTCCAGGCATCTGCTGGCAGGAAGAACAAAACATTCGGGATGCTTTTGGCATAGGTGAGGCGCAGTTGCCCCAGCAGGCTCTAGGAGCTGGTGCAGCTGAGTCAGGATGATCCCTGTCCCTGGGTAGGTGGAGGTTGGAGTGGAAGGGGAAGCCCTGGACTTTGGACATCTCAGCTCTTCTCTCCATCACTTGGGAGCTCGTTTGGATTATTGAACTCTTCTAACTTTGTTCGTTTTCATCTTGAAGCTACTTTTTGAAAGGAAAACAAGATGTCAAGGAAAATTGTTCCAGGCTGCTTCTCTACAATGATATGGGAAAAACATTTTTTCAAGGAAACCTGCTGCCGATGCGGTGCTCCAGACACAGAAATCCAAAATGAGGAGCTGGAGAACAGAGGAAAAGTGAGGAAAAGAAAGAAGAAAAATGAAAATAAACGAGTGATCATCTCCAATTTGCCCTTTGGAAGTAAGAACTGGAAGGAAAATCCAAACAGACACTATGACTCCAATGAAATTAAGACCACAAAATATAACATCTTAACTTTCCTCCCTAAAAATATCTATGAGCAGTTTCACCGCTTTGCCAATATTTATTTTGTCTTCATTACACTGCTGAATTTTGTGCCAGTGGTAAATGCTTTCCAACCAGAGGTGTCTGTGATCCCAATTTGTGTTATAATGGCCATTACAGCCATTAAAGATGCTTGGGAAGACTTCCAGCGGTATAAATTAGACAAAGAAATCAATCATATGGGAAGCTACATTTACAGCAGGTGAGTTTCATATAGCTTTTATTACCAAAAACTTTGGCTCGAGATCTTTTATCAGTGGTGAGGACTTTTGTTTAAAAAAATTAATAAATAACTGCTGAAAAATCACAGTCATTAGGTGAAATAGGGAAAAGTCATGGCCACTATATATCACCTGGTATTTGTTCTCATACAGGGAAAGATTTTCTTTTTTTTTTTAAGCATTTTTGTACGGGGAAGTTAAGTGTGAGTTACACAATATTGGTGTGTCTATCAGCCTCTTAGACATGCTGTGTACTGAAAATAGGTGCTTAAAGAGCTACAAGCAGCTGAAGTTCTAAGACATTTTCAAGAGGCTTTAATTCTATCCATATAAGGTAGCACAGAACAAGATCTGTCATGGGACTTGTTTGTGTTCTTAGATGCCAAGAAATCTCTTAAAAACCTGGCCCTTTGAACTACATTTTATTTTGTACTCTACATTGTTGACTAGCTTTCAGTTATTTTTTCTTTCCTAGGCAGTATGTAAAATGAACCTGTAAAAACACAGTCTAGAAATGAAAGTTAGTAATATATGCCTCTGTTTAGTCACCTCTAAATGAATTAACTACGTGTGTCTGTGCTCACTTCTTCAAAGTGTTTCATGACTTCTTGCTTTTAGGACATTCAGAAGATTGAAAATTATGTTTTATAGTATCAAAACTGTTCTCTCAGCAAAGTAGCAAGTGACTTCTCCCTGATAAAATATCACATCTGGGAGTCAGAAGTGCAAAACTTTCCATCTCCGTGAATGTGCCTGTCATCCCTCAAATTAATCAACAGTGTTTTATATAATGTGCTTTCATGAGCAAGATCTTGCAGAGCTCTGGCTTTTATCACATGGGGCTGTCATTTCTGTTTGTTTCTTCTGCATGTGTTTGTCATATTTTTATTTTAATGTCCTGCTGGTTAAACAGGAAAACAATTGGTTTGCCCCCCTAAACAGGGGCTAAACTTAGGCCCACATATAGAAATGACTTGTCAGAAAAAAAACCTGCACTGCTCTCCTTGCCAACTTTTCCAAAAGATCTGGCATTTTACAGGTTTCTAAATATTGTGAATTTAAGATTTCTTCTCTTCCACAGTGAAGAGTGTCAATAATTGCAGCTCTTTGGGTACAGTGGCAAACTGCCTCTTCTGCCTATCTTTGAGATTTCAGTCTGGTTGAATGTTCTAGCTTTTCCAGTGTTGCATTAGCCCATGAGGCAATGGATTATTAGTTAATACTTGTTAAAACCAGTACGGGACAGAATAGGTGGGGCAGTAGGCACTAATGAATAAATCTGCAGAGGATTATTTATTTCCTCTTTACACACAGAAACCATGTCAGTTTAGATCTGAAAGCCTTTTACCATGGGAACAGGAGAAGAAGGGAATACAGTAAAACTTGTTTTTATAAGGGAAAAATGTCCACCATGGAATTACAACATATATTCAGATCCAGATTCAAGTTATAGCCGTGAATGATTTGTTATGCAGAAACACGAGATGGGCCTGCCTTAAAATTGGTTATTCCGTCCAATAAAAAATATTTTGATCTATGAATTAGTCTTGTCTAGGATCTTGTCTTTCACCAAAGAGGTGCTGTAAGGGAAAGGAAAATGAGAAAGGCTTCAGACTACAACATTCATCCTGCCTGGAAAAAATGTGGGTAATGACAATTGCCATCAGATCAGTCATTACAGCTTATTATATTATGAATAATTTCAATCAGGCTTCTCTGGTGCTTTGGGAAGCTGACATTTCTTGTTCTTCTTGCTAGCTGCAAAGTCATGGAAGGGCATGATGTCTTCTAATTTTCTTCCTTATGAATCATATTCTGAAAATACGTAATTGTTTTAACATAAGTGAAAGTCTTTTTGGGACACTGCAAATTTTGTTAATCTGGTGGCAGCAAAAAGTTATTTTTATTAGAACAACTGATCTTCCATCCTAAGATGAAATATTACATAGATTTGAAGAGGTAATCTTGGAGTGTATGTTGTCTTTATTTCAGATTTTAATAAAGACTCTGGCACCTGTTCCAAAAGAAAAACAAAGGCAAACCAAACTTTTCCAAATGCTGAATGTTCTCCAAAACTTTCTTGAAGACATGGGGAAATGCAGTAACTTGCCTTCTTTCAACACAGAGCAAGGGAAATTAAAATTAAATTGGCTGGCCTGTAAACATATTTATTCTAATTTTCTTTTCGCAGAGATCAGCTGGAATGGGAAATCTAGTCTGCTGGTCAAATGAAAGAAAAGACACTTCCAGTAGTGTATTTAAAGAATGTTTAATTGAAAAAATGAGAAACAATTAATAGTCATTTAAGTGTCTTGGGGAGATGCAATAACCTAGATGTTTGATTGAGGAGTTTGTACTTTTGGAACCAAAACTTTTGGAATCATGCTCTATAGACAAACTGCTGTGCTGTTGGAACAAATCACACAATGCCAAAAGAAGAGAACAAAAAATTGAATTGCAGATGATATAGACCTATGTTTAAAGGCCTGCTTTCTCATGGCATTCTTTAACATATACTTTGTCTACTTTAAAATTTTCCAAGCAAGGAGGACTGCCATTACTACAAAATGCCAAAGCATTTTCTATTATATTATGCTTTATTATCCCTCTTTAATTGCATTTAAATTTCTCAAGTCGCCTGATTTAATGCAACCCTAATTAGTTAGTCTCCATCCATAACAGTTAATAATCTTCAAATATGTGTGATTTTTATCATATTCATTTTGTTGCACCCAGACACCTTTTAGTCAAGACTGGCACAGATTGCTCTTTTCCTCTTTCTTGTCAGTCAGTCCCTCCAAACCTACCATGGGTATTTGTCTCTAAACTCTCTTCAGTTTGTCATTAACTTACTAACAGGGGCCAGCACTGAATGTGGTATGCAAACCTGAAAGTGAATGTCAATGCAATAGTTGCTAAAAGCTAAATTTTCTTGAAGTTCTAAAATGTTCAAGGAACTAATTGATATGTAATTATTATATAGCTTGGCTGTGCTATACTCCGAGGGTTATATCAAGTTCTGTAAATACTCCATAGCATCCAGTCAGGTTTTTCATCAATTTTTGGAAGATTTAACCTATTTTTTCCTCAGTGTTTTGGTAGACACTAAGATGCAAATGCAAGGGCTATGCACAGCTCAGTATGGCACAGCAGCCACAAAAACATTAACATTATTTCAGCTATTTATATTGCCTAATTTTAAGAACCTAAATTCCGATATCTGAAACAGTGACTCAGAGAAGCCTTGTTTATATGCCTTGAATCATCCTGTGGAGCATTTGGAGTAGGTAAGCCAACAGGCATCCTAAATGAGGTAGCCTGATTACTTTTTCCATAGAAAGTTCCTCTGTAATGCTTTCAGGCCCTGTGGTTTTCAAGTAGTTCCTACAAGCATCAGTTTCCTCCTCCTCTCAAAGTCCACTGATGTCTGTGGTACAAAAAGTTTAGGCTGGCCTTCATTCTGACTCTTTTGTCTGCTTACTGTAAGATTTTAGAACGTTTAAAGATTTTTGCATCAGCACTAACTCTGGGTTAGCCCTAGAGCAGAGGTATAGAAAGAAGGAAAAAACAAAGAACTCATAACTGTGTTGCATGAAATCAGAACTGCCAACAGCTGAAAAGCTGAAAGTGGCTTAAGCTGGACCCACTGGTTTGAAAGAGAATTAAAATATTTCAGTTGGTTAAAGTATTGTAATTCTGTGCTGCAGTTTTCTCTCTGACAGCAATGGAGATTGGCTTGCCTACAGGTGACCATTAATACAGGGTACTTTATGTTTTCTTAGGGAAGCTGGGCAGCAAAGACAAAGGCTGCCCTTCTGTTTGAGCCCCCTTGATATGCTCTGTTCTGCTGGATTTCTGAAAGGAGGAGAGATTGCACCTCCCATGGATGCTCCCCATGTCTGGGATGGTGCCTGGGTCTGGCCAGGGATGCAGTGACCAACAGAGGTGTGGGACATCTGGAAGAAAGCAGAGAAAAGAGTAGGGAACATGCTTGAAAATAGGAATTGACCTACTGTCAAATCTCAGAGTTTAAAGAAAAACAGTTTTTCTCTGGACTCTGAAATATCATATGCAAGTCATTCAGCCCAAGGTGAACCTGAAAGTTTGTCAAGTAGAAAGCAAGATGAGAGGAAAATCCCGTCTGCCAAGGGCACAGTGAGCAGAAAGATTTCGTGCCAACACTTTAATTTAAAGTGTTGGTCAGCAGCATTGAGTCTTCACTTGTTAAAGAGCTTTTTCTTTCTGCTTTATTATTTTTGTTTTCTGAAAAAGCATAACTTTAAAGACTATGAGTCTGCTGGAGGCTTTAGTGGCTTCATTTGACATACAAAAAAAAAAAAAGGTCTAAAGCCTGTGCCCCACTCAAAACCTCACCACAGGCAAAATTGCAATCCATTTTCTTGGGCACAGCAATATCAAGGCTTCTACACCTCAGTGGCACCTTCCCTGAACAGCACAGGAATCTCATCAGTGGGAGGCTGGACACCTCCTGAATAGGTGCATTCCTATGACAGCCACAAGGCATGAACTCGGATTAGTTGCAAGCTCCCCCCTGCCTAATGTCAAGCATGTGTGGTGTTCTGTGGCAATGGGCATCCTCTGCTCTGTCGTCCCTAAAACTTTTGTCAGTGCTTCACATACTATGGAAATTTTGTCCCTAGTTTGGCTGTGGATACCTGAATTAGCAGCGAGTTTGACTGAAGGTACAAACAGTGCCTTCTGCTTGAGGCATTCCTCAGCCTCCCAGTGAGCTGAGAAAATGTCCTTATCCAACAGTACACTCAGGTGTGTTATGTCACCATGACACTGCTTGAAACCAGTGGTACCAAAATCATGAATGAATTAAAACACCTTGTGTGGGGTATGATGACTGAGTTGTGAAGAATTATGGGACATGCTGAACTGACTAAATGCAAACTGACTCTCAGCTGGTCCGGGCAGCACCCCTTGAAGGTGGAAGAGCAGTGAGCTAGTAATTGTCAGTCAGGGTGTATTGCTACAGTGAGGATCCTTGGTCTCTGTGGAAGAAAATCCATAAAATACATTACTAAAGCTACCACTGGTTTGTGTATTGCTTTATCAGAGCTTTCTTCAAGATCTATTACCTGCCAAGGCATTTAAAGCTGCTTCACAGAAAAGGTGCAATGGCTTAGCAGACAGCAGCAGGAGCTAATGTGTAAACATTAAGACCAAATAAATGAGAATCTGTGGGTTTGGCTCAGAGGAGTGCAGAATCATGGCTTCATGGCATTAAAATTCATCCTAACTACCTGAACTTTTAAAATACCATTAAAACCTGGAGAGTGGCAGGTTTCTACCATGTGACCTCAAGAGCTACATGGTCATATAAAGATATGACTACCAGAAAAGCTGATGTAGGCTATGCTTTCCAGAAACCTCACAAGTTAGTGAGAGACCCTAGAAACTAATGCTAATGATTAGGAGACATTAAGTGAGTGACTTTGGAATTATCTGTTCATTCCAGCTCGTGCCAAGAAGGATTGTGACAATAGTATTTTGTTCAAGGCAGTAAAAAAAAATAGATTTTCCTAAATACAATAATGTACAATTTACAAAATGAACCTAGTAAATCGAAGCAACACATTGTTTACATCTGTTTTATTTTATTTCTTCAAAGGTGAGTTTAAAGAAATCCAAAACCATTCATATGAGCAAATAATACATTTATAAAGTTCTGGTATTTACTTGAAGTTTATGTGAACTTCAGTTGGTTACAGAAGTTGAGCATAGGCTTGTATCATTGAGAAAATAAGTTACTTGTTATGATGCTATAGGCAGTTTAAGCACATAAAAATATAAGATCTGTTATTAGCATTGAGGAATTTGGAATTCCAGTATGATATAAGTGTATGTACTTTATTAGACTTTAGAAAAATTTTGTTCCTGTTATTTTTGAAAAGTGCTGTTGCTGTCCTAACACAGTGTTCAAATACTGAAGGTTTGGTGCTCTGGGGAAAGGCTGGTGCAGGACTGGCCACTGCTAAATGACATTGTTGGTGCTGCTGTTCTGACATGAAAAACCCCTCCTGCTCTGGGATGGGAGCGTGGCAGGAGCCAGTGACAAACCCACACACACACTATGGCCCTTTCCCATGGTCAGAGAGTATCTGCAGCTCAAGAACATTATCAGCCAATTGTGCTGTACTCTGATCTATGGACAGGTTTCAGAAACAGTTCCTGTCTGATCTGGTGCCTTCCTCCAGTCCTAAATCTGCTCCTTTGTTGTCAGTTTTTTGGTTTTTGGCAGTAGCTCATAATGGTGAGGTCATGGCCATAAAGTGATCTTTGAAAATAATTTGTGAGGGGTTTGCACATGAAAGCTGATATAATCTTTGATAGCATAAAAATGTGTGAGATTTCTATTTGCAAAAATAGACTGCAAAGGGTAAGCAGCTGTGTGATTCAACCTGTTACCCATGTAGAACCGAGATCCCAGAATATTGGCATTTTCTGTAAAATAGGTGGTTCTTGAAGGAGGTCATTTTCAAATATAGCATTCTAGCAAATTTGCATGCAACAAAATATAAATGTGTTGGTTTCTCTATTGACGACACTGACATTTTTCTAGGTGTCATGACCTGGTGACAATTTGGGGGGGATGGGAGGGGGGAAATGCAGACCCAGCAATATCTTTATTTCAAACTGCAAAGGATCACAAGATGGAGCTTTCAGTAATTCTAGGGAATAAGATTCACTGGACTAATTGTCTGATAAAATGCTTCTAGGTGACAAAGATTTCTGAAGATCTTTCTCTAAGACAATCTAGGAGACACACATGGTGTGGAGTGCACATGAAAAATTACTTTTATTCAATCTTTTCTGTATAGGAGAACAATAATTTTTATTTCCTTCCATTTACCATCTGTCGCTGTTGAGCGCTAGCCGAGTGCAAGAACCAAACTGGATCGGGTGAGGCGGAATTCTGATTTTATTATTTAATTCTAAAACTTATATAGACTTCTAAAAGTTTCTCCGGATTGGGTCAATTCAAAACCTCCCCCTAGGCCCATAGGCCAGGTAGAACTGTCCATCTTTCCAGAGACAGTTTCAATAACATCCAAACCTTATCTTTATTTATAGAACACAGGGAGAAGAAGAGAAAAATTCCCATGGGAAAGAATCTGTGCTACCACAACCATCCATTTTGATCCAGTTTTTGTTTGAAATTTATCTTTATTGAATCCATGAAAGTGAAATCAAATTGTTGACACAAAGTCAATAATTTATTCAAGTTCCCCCATGATCTCCAACTGCAGCAGGATTTTTTTATGGCCCTTTTTTTCCCAAAAATGTCTTTATAAAATCTGTTTAGTTCAGGCCTTCTGGTCAGATTTGATGAGTTCAGTAACAGTGCTGGCAGACATCATTTTGACTGTTCAAGGCCTCTTTTCATTGGCACTATCATACTCTCACAAGAATCATCATGATATGTATTAACAAGGGAACACTTTTTGAATGTGCTTTTGATAAATTGCCTGGTAAAAGAGAGCAGGAACTGAGGAACTTTTATGTTACATCTTGTCTTCAGTGTGCCACAGCCCTGATGCCACATGCTATAAGGATCAGATATCCGGATTCCCACCTATTGAAAATCACCACACCTTGTTTATTTTATTAGTTCAATACATTTGCCCTTTTCATACATTTCTCGTCAGACCATCTTGGATTTATTAAGCTCCTCTGTTTATTTAGCAACCAGAGCTTGTGCTATGAACTTGAATCACTGAACAGAAAATGGGCAGTGTTCCCAGTTACAGTAATTGCTGAAAGGAAACTGCTTCATCTGAAAAATCTTGTTAGACAACTAGGCCAGTGCTGCCATGGGGTGCACCAGTTTCATCATGAAGTACTTTTCTCCCTTTCATCCACTGGCAATTCTCTACAATGTTCTAGAAAAGCTTTGTGCTGTAGCAAATTTCTAATCTTTCAGGGCCAGATGAAGAGTTTTCTTCAGGAGCAGAAAATGTGTGGTTTTTGAATAGTCATTGGGAAAGAGGGACAGTCAGTTCACCTGAATGCAGGTCTGGGATTCTAGCAATCCCTGAACTGTGGTCCCTGTGCTAAGTAAGGCTTTTCCTCTGATCTGAAAGAGGTCATTTGGCTTTTCTGACTCACTGTCTCCTCTGTAATTTGTGACTGGGTAGAACCCTGAAGCTTTTCATGTGATGTAGGTTTCATAGGGAGTTACTGAAAAAATATTACAAGTCCGTGATTTCTGTGGAATATTTGTGCTTATCCGGTTTCTTTCAGCTGATGCAGAGCACAGCCAGCTGGACAAGGCCCTTCTATAGCATTTTATGAGAGAACAAAATCAGAAATATGTTCTGTAAACTTCTGAATTGCGCAAGAGTTGACGTATAGAGAGGTGGATTGCCCTGCAGAAGCAACAGTAAACATTATTTGCAAACTATAAATGGCATCCAAATGTCTAGGATGGCAAGACAAGACATCTACTTCCTCTAAACTGATCTTGTACTTTTTCTTTCATGTTTTAAACAAAAAATTTAAGAAGTCCTATTCAGAAGGTGCTTGTCATGGAAAGCATTAGTACTTATATAGTTGATTTGTTATATTAACTTAGTATCTGCTTTGTAGAGGATTAAATACTCAGCATACACTTGCTAAAATACTTTTCAAATAGAAATTTAGCTAGGTTGTTTTTTTTTTTAATGCATAGCAACATCAAATTAACTTACAACAAACCTCTGTTCTTCAGTGTGGTTTTTTGTGTCTGTTGTTGAGCAAAAGAAAAAGGACATGTGGGTAGTTAGAGTCACACAAAATAAGAAAAATGAAAAATACAGGAAAGAAAAATTAATGTAAGATGAAAAAAATACTGCTTAGTAAGTGTCTCAAAAGCAGCAATAAAGGGATTCAAATAATTAGGTTGGGGGGTTCTTTTTTTGAATAAAAAGAGTGCCACTGGGAAATGCACAGAATTTAACTTCTTGCATAACCTGTACAGGTAACTGTTAGTTGATGTTGTTTTGCAGATAAGGGCATAAGCCGAGTGTGAGGGTTTGCCTGGCAGCATCGTGGCTGGCTCTGCTTTGCAGAAGGACAGGAAAGTAGGTTAGCAGGAAGCAGCCCTTGGCCTGGCTGTGAAGCAGTGCTTGGATGTGTGCTTTGAACTGTAGCAAAACACTTTATCTGTTCTATCCCTTGTCATGATACAAACACTTCCGTGAAAGACAGTATTCTCCAGTATGTGAGGCAATAGATGAGGATGATTAAAAACTTAACCAGAAATGAGACTGTGAGTCATTACAAAAGGACTTTTATTATTATTATTTTATTGTCTGGCTGGTAAAGTATCATGAGCAATTTCCCTCTCAGAGAGCAAGGCATAAGATGATTCAATTATTCATATTGAAAAAATAATTTCCTCTCAAGGAGTTTGAGGAACCAAGCCATTGTTGCCAGTGCAGTTTTCCCATTAACTAATTTTAAAGCTTATTGTGCAGTTTTTTGGTCTGCTTAGATTGTTAAGAGCAGGTGAAGGATTAATTATTGAAAATGCAAAATCAAAAACAGTCTGCTATTTGCTGAACTTAGTTCGTTGATGGAATAGTAATTTATTTTCCTTGAATCCCATAGGGTCTTTGTCTTTTTCTTTAACTTTTTTTTTTAAGAAGCTCTTTGTTTCTGACTTTAACTTTTCCATTAAACCTGGGCTCTGGTTGTATTTTTCCTGGTTAATACTAAAGGATCATTTCTCAGCTCTTCTACCTTTTGAAGTTGGTTCTGTGCACTAAGCTCAAGATTTGTAATTACCTCTTGAGAGTTACAAACTCGAAAGACATGAGGCAAGTGTGGCTGAGGTATCAGTTTGCTTCTTTCAGGATCTATATACTGATGTTGGAAAGTATCTGGGAAACAGTCGCATAGTCAAAAACAATAGGTTTTGGTGCAGTATCTAAATTTCTTCAATAAGATACTGGAAAATACCTCTGTTAGTCTGAACTGCTTTCTCTATTTTGCTGTGCAGATTATAGGACTAGTGCTAGAATGAAAGAGAACTTTTGCTGTAAATTTTTTATTCCATGTAAAGATATGGTTTGAATGTGACATATGGTGAAGTGGTGCTATGGAAGTGTCTGAATCATTAATTTCTAGCTTCTGTGCTGTGTCCTTTAAAAAAAAGTCAGTGTGCCCCCATCTCCTATTTTCTCTTTTTGAAGTCCCACAACCCAGCAGTCCCGCCTTCCTAATGTCACTTATCACCCATGATATGTTTTTAATGCGACAGGGAGGAACATGCTTACGTGGAGAAGTGCTGGAAAGATGTCAAAGTGGGGGACTTTGTGCAGCTGCAGTGTAATGAGATCATCCCAGCAGATATCCTGCTGCTCTACTCCTCTGATCAGAACGGGATCTGCCACCTGGAAACTGCCAACCTCGATGGGGAGACCAACCTCAAACAGCGCCGGGTTGTGATGGGCTTCAGCAGCCGGGTGAGTCTGTGAAAATGCAGCCCATGGGCACATTGTCTCCAGCTCTGGCCCTTGTGCCACAGCAAAGCCACTACACCGGGGGATTTGTTTCTGCATGGGAACTGGAAGAAAGCTCGTGGTCTCCTGCCAGAGCATCCGTGGGTTTCCTTATGGATTCTGTGTCTCCACTGTGGCTGACACACCACACTCCCTTCATAGGCAGGTGGAGGTGTGGTAGCTCAACTGGGAGCTGCTCTAAGGCACACTGGCTTGGAAAAATTTAAAGAATGGGATCCTGTGTAGGAGTAGATTGAGCAGTTTAATAGGAACTCAAGGTAAATTATTTCTTTTTTTAAAGTTATATGTTTGACATCGGTTTGTGATTCAGTTTGAATGCTTAAAATCACCTCTTTTTTTTCATAGGCAGTATCATTTCCTTTTTACACTTCAGTGCCATATTCATGTGGCTCATGTTGGATAAACCTGAAGTAAACTAGAAAATATGACTTAGGGAGAGTTGTTACATTTTCAAGTATCTTTAAAAACACAGCAGGGCAGTTTTTCAAATAACCCAGAATAAATTTAAGGAGTGGTAGCATGTGAGGAGGAAAATTTTCTTCCATTGGAATCACTCCAGCAGACAGAAAATAAAATGTCACAGGTAATTCTAGGAATTACATTAATTTATTTAGCAATTAGTACCAGTGCCATTACGAAGATCTTCTGGGGTTACTAGTGTGTGGGACACAGCTGCCAGGGAGCAACCAGACTTATTAAATAGAAGCACACCGTTACCATGGCCAGTTGGGATCAGGTGCTATACTCCAGTGTCATTTGCTCATTGTTCAAATGGAAATCACTTTGCAAAGACAGTTAAGGGCTTTCTCATACTGTGAATGCCATAGCACATAGCACAGGCCTTTTCCAGTGCCTTCCAGTGACAATTAGGGAGAGGTTTTGTTCCTGAGAAACACTGGAAATTTGTTCATTCATTTTAGGGTTGGGTGATGGGGGTTTTATGCTTAGTCTTGCTTTTAGTTTTATTTGATTGTGATGCATTCATTCAAATGTGTGGTCTCTTCACAATCATACCAACCTGGCCAGTATCGTAAGTGTTCTAGCATAATCAAAAATCCTGTTAAATCCTGAAATTATTTTCATTTGAGCTTGCTCTTTGTTGGCTACTGTTTTTCTTTTATAAGTAATCTGAATATTTCATAGAATCATAGAATCCCAGAATGGTTTGGGCTGGAAGGAACCTTAAAATTCATCTTGTTCTAACCCCCTGCCATGGGCAGGGACACCTTCCGCTAGACCAGGTTGCCCAGAGCCCGGTCTTGAATGCTTCCAGAGATGGGACAGCCACAACTGCGGGCAACCTGTGCCAGGGCCTCACCACCCTCACAGGGAAGAATTTCTTCCTAATATTTGATTGAAATCTACTCTCTTTGTTATATTCACTTTAAATGAAGACAGATGTTTTCACTAATTGGCATCTGTGATGTCTTGTCCAGTACACAGCATTCTTCACTTAATTACACCAGTTGTTATTCCAAGAGAGGGAAATACCCAGCCCTTCTGAAGCTTTGCTTCAGGCTAAATGAGCTAAAATTACTTTGTCTCTCCTTCTAGGGCAAGTGCTCCAGCCCTGGTGGTCTAAATTAATCTTCTCTTGGTGTTTAGCATTTCAAGTACTCATTGGATTTGTCACTCTTTGGTGTGTTTTCTCTTGCAGGATACTGTGTTTGAACCCGAATTTTTCCAAAACACCATCATCTGTGAAATGCCAAACAATAATCTGAATAAATTCAAAGGTTACATGTAAGTACTTGTTATCCATAAATACATTTTGGATCTGTACTTTGATATTACTCTTGGAGGAATTGGATGGAAGGAACGTATTTTGAGGAAATTGATGTTTGTCACTATTATCTATTCCCGGATTCTGAAGTCAACATAAAACATGGACTCTGTTTTGTGGCAAGGTAGAACCAAAGCTTGACGTTGCATTTGCAGTTGTTTTATACAAATTATTTTCACAAAGCGGCAGCTCTCTTCAAAACTTAGACATAAGCTCATTTACGTTTGACCTGGTGGTTAGACTAAGCTAGATTTTAGATAAATCCTTCCAATTGTTTAAAGGTATCCAGCTGCATGGCTCTAGTTTCTTCATATTTACAGCCACGGGGAAAAGGTGTCCAAGACCTAATAAACAATCCAGATTTTCTTATTATTAGAAAGGTAGAAAAAGCAAACATGCATGCAAAATACTATTGAACCAATGCATTAGACTAGTATAAAAAGGTAGAGTGGATTTCTTTTTTGTCTTTCTTCATTAAATTATTCTGGCACAGACATAACAGCAAATTCAGCTGATTTAACCCCATTCATGAATTATAAAGCAAATTTCTATGTCATGGCTCATGTCCTAAAATTCTCTTACCCTCCAATACAGAGCAGCCTTTCCCAAGGCCCTCTTCAGAGCAGTCATCAGTCCATGCTGATTCCCACACCACAGCAGAGAATTGTCCAAAATACCTACTGCCCCAGACCAAATGTGTGCCCGATTATTATGCAAATCATTTAACTGCATGAATGTGCCAGCACCCTCATCCATGCCCCAGCTTTGTTAAGTTCACCAATAGATAAACTAGGAGTTAATGGCTCTGCAAGAAGCAGTGAGAGTGCTGTACCTGGAGGAGCTGCAAAGGGCTGGATCTCTGACAGATTAAACCAAAGAGTTCTCTCTCATTAGCACTGACCGTGTCTCATCTGGTTTTGAGGTTGTGCCCTGTAAGAATGGTGCCTCTAATAGCAATGCCATCTCTCCTTTGCTGCAACATCTTACAAGGGAAAAAGAGGTCAAGTTTGTATTGATTGCTGGCTGCTGGGACCACTGGGTATAATCTAAATTGAAGCTATCCTTCCAATTAGCCTGCTGTAATACAGCAAAAAGAACTGAGATTATAGAAATGTAGGAGATGTGTCACAAGAAAACACACACAAATACACACCCTTAGGACCCAGGATTGAATTCAAAATATTCGACTTTCAACTGAAAGTCTGTAACAGAAGTCTCTTTGGTGAATGCCTGTGATCTCACCTGCTTGATAGAACACAGAATTAGCTGCCTTTCTCTTCCCACTTCAGGGATAGAAGAACTAATTTTCTGGGGAAATGACTTGCTAAGAGTTAGTGGAGTTTGTGTCTTTGGTCTGCTGAGATTTGAGTTATTTTGTAAACACAAATTACTTGGAGCTGGCTACCTTTTTCTCCAAGAACCCTTAATAAATTATTGAGGCTCTATTGCCTTGCTATAAAATGGCAGGATTACTCTCTGCTAAAAATGATAAGAAATAACTTAGTGACATCCATCTGACATGCCTGATCACAGAAAATTCTGTTCAAGGGGATGCAAGAAGGCTTCTATTAAATTAGCTCCCCAAGGCTGAATTTAGATTCCAAGAAAAACAGATTTCTGGCATTGTTTTTAGAATTCCACCGTCTGTAGGTTGTTGGCACCTGCACCTTTTCCCTTGCCTAGCTTAAGTCATGTAATCATGTGCAGCTGCACTTAGACATAGGACTGTACTTAGCCCTGATATAACACCTAGCCTTGCCCTTCATTTGAGAGATGTGACTGTTTACTGGTAAATGAAATGCAAAACATCAAATAGAAAGTAGAGAGAGATGATTGTTCTAGGAAAAAAAATCTTTTCCCACTAGGACATTTACATAACAAAACAAGACAAAGTGTCTGAAATGGAAGCTCTCAGCTTTGGTAAAGATCTCAGGAAGGACCTACCAGAGTGAAATAAAAGCTGGGGTAGGGGAAGGTGTGTGCCATTAATTTTCAGAGGCAAGTAACAAATTACCTGCCTGATGGAGCACTGACCTTATGGTTTTTATTGGTTTGTTCTGCAAGCAGAAGGATCTGGTGTGTGATGGGGCATATTTAGCCAGAATGAAAAATCTTCCATCTAGGATGAGAATGAGGAAGAGCTCCTCAGCCTGAAGACTTCTTGAGTGAACTGAGATTCACAAAGACCTTTGGTGGCTGAGGGAGTGACAGAGGCTCTTGCAGGGTGTAAATGTATTCGTCTGAACCTCTGCTCATCTTTCTAAAATAAATTTGTCTGTAAGAAGTTGCAAAATTACTCTTGTTTCCTTTCATAAGATACTGAATCTGCCAGACAAGGTTCCAAGTGAAAGCCAAACTTGCTTTGTATTGGCGTCATGACACACACTGTGCACGTGGTCTTTAAAAGACTTACACTTCTCTGTTACTTTTTGCTGGAGTCTTCCTTGAAACTGAGGGAAATAAAAGCAAAACAGGGCCTTCAAAGTTACTTGATTTCAACTTGAAACAGACACGCATGAAAAAATTTTGTTTAATACTCCATTAGAACAGAAAAATTAATTGCTCTATTTGATTTTATTTCTTCTAGGGAGAAGCCAAACCATGAACGGGTAGGTTTTAACATTGAAAACCTCTTGCTTCGTGGATGTACCATCAGAAATACTGAGGCTGCTATAGGAATTGTTATATATGCAGGTAAGATGTACTTTTTATTTAGGTTAACTGAGAATTTCCCTGTAAATATCCTTAAAGAAGTCTAATAGTCTAATATTACAACATAATTTGACATTTTGTCTTAAAAGCTGGTAGTGCACAGAAAAAGGATATAATTTTTTTTTTAAGTAAGGGTATTACTCATCCATCTCCAAAGTCAGAAAGTCTTGCACTGAGTCTTTGGCAAGTCACAGTATCCTTGTGAATGTCAAATAGCTTGTAAAAGCATCCAGAGAAGTAAAAAATTGCTAAGGTGTATTTAACCCTCAGCTCTGGCTATACTACTAATTCCATCTGTCATGAAATCTACACAGCTGCCCTAAGAGAGGTCTCACTGGCTCCTCAGGGTAGAAACTGGAGCAGCTGAAGATCTAATTAGAAAAAAAAAATGTCATCTGTGGATTTCATTCATCCATTCAATCTGTGCCAGTGCCAGCACGGAGGAGGCAGTGAGGCAGCAGCTGGAGGTGACAGAAAAGGAAGCAGCAGCACAGGTTTGTGCTGACATAGACATAGTGTGTCTATGCAACCATGAATTTCATGCAGGAGACACATGGACAAAGAAAGATGGTGTTGGTGCCCAGATCAAATGCAGCAGTGCCAGGTTCAGCAGTGGGTCAGTTCATCTGTTTGTCAGCACCTTTTACCTTTGGAATGTGTGAGGGACCAATAGATATATGCCTCAACATATGTCACAAATGAGGTGAAGAAAATTCCTATAAAAAGCTGTGCTGCCCTGTCCCCAGAGAGGCTTCACCTGGCAGCCAGTCAGGACAGAGAAAACTTCCATGGTCAGACTGTGAGCAGCTCCCCACCACCCCCACAAACACGCTTGCTGGAGAAAGCAAGTACCCGGATGCCCGCAAGAAATGCCCGCCAGAAACAGGCGCGCGAAGCCGAGTTGGGGGAGGACTTTGAGGACACATAAAAACAGTTATCTGCAACACCACGAGGTCTTTTGCTTTGGGTCGCTTGAAGGGTCAGCTTGGTCCCCTCTGCTCCCGCTTTCGCGCCCTCTTCCCTGTGCTCCTGCCTGCCCGCCTGCACCGAGCTTCGCCCGCCGTCCGCAGCTGCTGCCCGCGCCTGCTGCTTCGCCCTGCTCTGCTGTTCCCTTCATTGCCGCGAAGACTTTGTGCCCTGCTGCCTTCCCTGCCGGGGCGGGCAGCGCCGCAGCCAGCAGCTCCTGTCGCGTTTCCCTGCCGCAGCCAGCAGCTCCTGTCGCGTTTCCCTGCCGCAGCCAGCAGCTCCTGCCATGTTTCCCTGCCACAGCCGCTGCCGCTTGTGCCGTGCCTGCAGTCGTGATCCCAGCTTCCCGCGCCCAGCCGCAACTCCTGCCAGAGGCACGCTGCTGCTGCTGCTGCTGCCTGGAAGATCATGCCCAGCCTGCCACAAAAACCACACAAACACCCTGCAATTCGCAATACTCCATCTGCCAAACCGAGAGAGAGCCGGGGTCCTGTGGTAGCACTGTCCTCTGTCTTCTGTTTCTTTCCCCCGCTCTCTCTCTTCTCTCTCTTTGCTCCTTTTTCCTGTCCTCCCCCCCACTATTAAATAACAACACTTAATTTTTTTTTTATTTCAATAAACAGTTTCCAGATATAATATTGCCGTTTTCATGCTTGATTTTTCGTCAGAAAAATCTATTAAAAGAATCCTTCCCAGCTCCGCTTTTTAGAGTGGAAGGGGACAGAATGCTAACACTGCTTTTACTTAGTGAGCATGATTTGTCATTGGCTTTGCCATCTGTGCCCTCTTCTGCATCAGATAGAGTGTATCAGCTACCCTCATATTTGTAAATTAAATAAAATTCAATTCAAACACAACAATTAATCCCATTAGCTATTATTATCTTTCCAGTAGAGTTATATTAATGTTTTTAGGTCTAATCGTCAGCAAGGGGCTCAAGATTGAGCCACCTAAGAGAAAAGAGTAGTCACATCTTCACAAGAGTAATTTAGCTGAGGTTAATCTCCACAGCCCGGGACAATTTACCTGAAAACAAACTTATTTCACTACTACACAACTGGACTCTAAATGTCTGTAGCTCCCAGATGTTTCCAAGGTAGCTTTGCCTTTGTAGGTCTTTCACTGTGTGTCTCTCTGAATACCACATGCAAGGGTGGTGCCCACCAGACAGAGGAGAGCCAGAGCCAAACTCAGCAACCTTTTTTTATGCAAAGTAGCTACTATATAAAAATCACAGTAGGAATCATTCCCGATATAATTGGAGTAATTTATCTTTCCTTCTCCTGTTGCAGTTCCTAATTTTCTTCTGTTTAGCTCAGACTTCCCAGTATGTTCCCTTGCCCACCAGCACAGATCCTAATGTGGATCTCCGTTTATGTTGCTTAAGCTGCCAGTAGCAAAGGTTGGAGTTTTAAAGTTATTCCCAAGACATGGTGGTTTTCATTTGAGTAACCCTTCAAATCAATTTCCAACTGAGTTCTTGTTATTAATATCAGCATAAAAGTTTATTCTTTTTTTCCTAAAATTAGACTGGCTTCAGTCAGTATCAGCTTCATTTCTAGGGTTCTTTGACATTGATTATACTCTGGCTTTTAATCATGGTCTGTGACCTTTTCTGAACAATCAAGATCAGTCACATAAAAAGATGGCACACTTTCCATTTTTATAACTCTATTAGTCCTCAAACTTTTTCTAATGGAAGCCTTTGTGAGGAGCACAGCCATCACTTAGTGTGATTGCTTGGTCTGCGCAGCTCTCATCTGACCCGAGGATTGTTAAACTTTTCATAGCTACCCAAATTGTTCTACAGAAAGCAATAGCACTAAAGCACAAGAACCTCATTACTGAGTGACAGCCAATGTAGTTCTCTCATTGTGATTGGCACAGCAGTAAGCATTATATGCTTTTCATATACTGAAGTACCAGAAAGAAGTTTTAGATGAGGCCATCAGCATCTAGAAATAGAAAGACAAGGTGCCATTGGGGTGGTAGGTGAGGTGCTGTGTTTCACAGCATAGGAAAGTGTGAGGATTAGTGGAGAACAAAGAAGTTTATTCCTCATATT
This sequence comes from Aleadryas rufinucha, assembly GCA_013397815.1. Lineage (NCBI taxonomy): Eukaryota > Metazoa > Chordata > Aves > Passeriformes > Aleadryas > Aleadryas rufinucha. The sequence continues at coordinate 191,641 of VZTH01017191.1, read as the reverse complement.
TCTGATTTTCTGTTCCTTATAAGGTGATAACTGTGTTACAGAAGTACCCTTTTCCTGATGGTCACCTGAAGGGGAAGGGAATGGTAGAACTGATATTTGGAGAGAAGCTCTTCATGATTTCTTCCTGAAATAAATTTGTCAACAGTTCCTTGAGGGTTTTTTGGGAGGGATTAGAGGGCTTTGGCTTGTTTTGTTTACAACACAAAGCAGTCCATTATGCCTGACACAAAAGGAAAGTGAGTAACAAGATTCACACAGCTGCTGGAGGAATAGAAATGCAAGCAGCAGTGCCCTCCCCTTCAGTGAGGCTCAGTGGTTAGAGAATTTGTTCACCAAAGGGAAGGCTTAGGGTTTGTTCTCAGTTCTGCCTATATGGAAGTGAACATACATCTGCTCCGCAAGCTGTGCTCTGAATACCTGCCTGAGTGGAACCAGTGGGTTTGTACTTACATGTTGAGTTGGAAAGGCAGGGGAATTGGTAGTACAAACTGGTCCCACTGACACAGCTCCAGGTTGTGTAAATAATTACATACTCATTGGAATAGTAAGCAAGGAGCCCCAGCTCCTCAGTGAATGTCCTGAACATCAGGCTGGACAGTAATTTTCTCTCTAGCTCTCTTCTTAATTAACAACCTTTGATGTAAACCTGGAATGAATCCAGCAGGTGTGATTGAACTGCACCTAACTTCCAGCTTTTGGGTTAAATTACTTCCCTAGAGAAAGCTAAAAGGCAGCTTGGAAAACAGTCCTTGTCACACACATCTTGCACATACAAATGAAAACTAAATACAAGTCTGCAGGGTCTGTATTTTCAGGGAAAAGGGCTGTAGAAATAAACATAAAAGATACCATTTAATATAGCAACAGATGGTGTCCAGATATCCCAGTTGTGCAGCCACAGTTTCGATGATATTAATAGAATTGAAAAAGTAATTTCTGCTTCTTGACTTCTTACAGCACTCCTCTTTTTCCATTATTAGTATAGCAATTCAATTCTAATTCACTAAGTTTAAGGATTGGGGGTTCTTTTATTTCTCATCCTACTGTTTTGTCAGCACTTTACAACCAAATAGTGAAAAGCTTAATATCAGTGTTTTTCCACTGACTTACTGAATTTTATTTAATCTACAAAATGTATCTAGTGGCTTTTAAATCACAGCTGAAAAATATTCAAAAGTAAGTCTCGGGAATCTGTATAGCACCTAAACAATTTGTTTGTAAAATGCAAAAATATAATACTGTTTTTCATTTTCCTTTTCTTCTCATGGATATTTGGCTTTTGAATATTTATATAAACCTTATGGTCTTACTAAATCTGCTGTCATTGGGACAGAAAAATGTATATGACAGCTGGAACCTGTGGTATAATGGAGGTCTTTGGTGAACTTCAAGATTTGGACTCTGATGTATTCAGTCAAATGAGCAAGAAAAGTTCAACATTAGTCATCCCACTCTCATTTAGGGAGAGAATACTTTTAAGAAAACCAAACCAAAATACTAAACATTACATAAACATGATGATATTCATTTGTGTTTTGAAGGTCACGAAACAAAGGCAATGCTAAATAACAGCGGTCCTCGTTATAAGCGGAGCAGAATAGAGCGACGGATGAATATGGATATTTTCTTTTGTATGGGACTCCTGTTTGTGATGTGCCTTGTTGGAGCTGTAGGTATGAAACACTGACAAAAACCTTTTTCCTAAATGGTGATTAAAATTGATCTTGTAGACATGAGTGAAATCTAGAGCAGAATGCTCTTGGGGTCTTTAGGCTCCTTGGTCTTTCCAATGGATGAGTTAAAATGTCAGATCTGAGCAATTCAGATGAAGAAAACCCACCCATGGCTGTAAATGTTTCAGATAAGACAGCCCCACCATGGTATAATACATGCAAAGCAAGAGAAAGCGGTTCTGTGACTGCATTGTAGGAATTAATATCTGCCAGCTGAGATCTTCCTTCCTGAGCGCTTCCTGAGGGGGTTCCTTGTGCATAAGAGAAAGAGTTAAATGATTTTGCTTTACTTTCATTTCAGTAGTGTCTTCCTCTAATACGTTTGGGAGTGATATTAGACAGAGACACACAATTTAGAACCCATGAGCTGCTCATAACCAATTCATTCAGTTTACATCCTCCACAGCTTCCTTCCTTCTCACAGCCCCTTTACATCAGGCTGTGAGATGGAATAATTGTTTATGTTGGAATAGCCTGCATTTTTCTGGGGTCCTTGAAGGTGAGCACATGTGAATTTAGTAACTGATGTTAACTGACTGGACTTCACTGGATTGCTAATCACAAAAAGATCATCTTCACTGTGTGTTAGAACCTTATTGCCTTCTAGCTCTGATTACAATCTGTCCCAGGCAGGCCAGAATTAATAGAATCTCATCATTCTGAGCAAAGGACCAAATTTTAAGTCTACTGAGCTTTGAATGGGGCAATGAGCCCCTTTTTATTTTAATTTATTTTATTTCAGTGATAACTTGCTTAGTGCTACTGCTCTGATTTAGAGACAGTCAAATCAAGTTTTCCTGTGCCTGCCCTGGAGGTATGTGATGTGGCACACCAGTCAGTCATCAGTGTAATGCCATGAGAAGTAAGGGCCATCCAAAACAGATGAACAATTGAACTGACTTAATCATTTCTTTAATTTTACTGCTCCATGTTGCAGTGGGCCTTTTTGGCACCAAAATGGGATTTCAGTTTGACAACTGAGCTCTGTGTGAGGAAGAGATTTTATTTTCCTTGTTCCCTGGATGCTGTCATGTGGATTTAGAGACTTGTCTTTGTCCAGTGTGTAGGGGCCCTTGAGTAATAAAATCCTTCAATTTAAGGTTTAAAGAAATCTGAGATGAAAAAATCAGCATTTAAAAAAAAAATTTATCTGCTCAAGTTAAAAAAAAATTATAGTCGAAGTGAAATATGTTAAACAGTAAGTAGTCCATTAGCTTTCAACCATCCAAAATGTCCAGAGGCTTTACCCTGAGTTCTTGCTTTGCACCCTTTTCTGAATGTAGGGTTCTAGGAAGAAGTATCACTTGTGGATCAGTTATCAGGATTGTTCTTGCACACAGTGATAAAGAAGTGGCTTATAGAGCAGGGTTGTCCTTATTCAGATGTGACTGTGGTCTGAAGCAGCCAGAGAGCATTGCTGAAATAATTTGAATTTTTTTGGCAGCATTTTAGCAGGCAGATGCTGCAAAACAACTGCTTGTTTAACTGGTGCTAGTGGAAGTTTTATTGGAGCTGGATACACAAAGTGGACTGATAGAGGTTTTTGGCATCTGGACAACTGATGCAACAAGGGAAACCAAGTTGTTTGCCTTAGCTCTGTGGGAAGCTTCTGATGCTGTAAATTTAGTAACCTCCTTGACAAAAGTTTATTTCAATAAGGACAGTATGGAAAGTGGTAAAACAATTGTGATGGGATGTTGATAAGTCCTGGAACAGAGGCTTTGTTGTAGCAGTGCAATGATATCTACTGGTGTTTAAAACATGGAGGAAGGAACAGTTTGGGATATGATTTAATTGAAGGAATGTAAAGATGAGTTGCCCAGACTGAATTTAGGGGGTTTGTCAACTCTTAACAAAGACAGATTGAAATTGAGAATGGTCAGGGAGAATAAGAAATATTTTAGTTTGTCTATATACAAAGGTTCTAAGGTTTATTTCTATGAGAGGAAAGAGAATCTTCAGCACTGAGGATTTTTATGGGTAGGTGATAGAGATGGAGTCTTCCAGCTGGGAAACGTAGAATGAGAAAAGATCTGTGCAGAGCTAAGAGCCGTGGAGAACACCTGATGAAGCAGAGGTGAATGAAAATATCTCTGAATATTTATTTCTCATAGCATATAAATTATGTGCATGTGCTACAGAGCTCTGCAGGTGCTTTGCATTCTCCAAAATATTTGCAGCATTGCTTGGAGAGCATTGTTTTGGAAATGCTCTCTCTGTTTTTTTCAGAAACTTTGTCACTCACTTCACTGCTCAGCCGATTTCAATCTCGTATCCCATTCCTACAGGGCATGGCATTTGGACAGGAAATTTTTGGGAGCACCCACCTTATGATGTCCCAGATGAGAATGGCAATTTTGTGTCTCCAGTTCTTGCTGGTTTCTACATGTTCCTGACAATGATAATCCTGTTGCAGGTAAAAGACAAAAACCTCTCTGTTACCTCCAAGGAAGAAGCTACTCAAAATTGAGTATAATCACTAATGAACAATTAATATCAACTAATAACTGTGCAGTGCCTTCCTAATTCTATTTGAAAATATTGTTAGGACTGTTTCAAATCATCCAAGTGTGAAATAATGTTTCTTTTTTCTTTTTTTTTCTTTCTAACTGCAGATTTTTTTTCTTGCTATTGAAACCCCACAAGGATATAAATAGGAAATACATGTATAATACCTTTAACTTAGCGTATCTAGGAGATGCAATAAAGAGGATGTTTTCATCCAAAAGTCAGCTTTTTTTTTCTGCCTGTATCCAGAATTCCAAACTAAGAATGCCACTTAACATCTGAGAAAAACAGTGAAACTAAAATTGCCAGTTTGTCAATGGGGAATAATAACTAGGTATGGTTCATCTAGTCTAGGAAAGAAGCTAAATTAGAAGTAGGATACTTGTATATCTGAGCATGATTAAGCCTAATTGGGAAAGACTATTTTATTGGGTGAGGAAAAAATTCCATTTACTTTGCAGATTTCTTGATGTCACTGCTGAGATTTAAGTAGACAGAATTTCTTTAATATGACCAAAATCTGAATATAACTTTCAGAGCTGCTCAGGGATTCCTCGGGCAGTTATTCTTCATTACCGAAACAGAATATTTGTGCATCTTAAGAATTCATTATTATTTCAGGGCAAGGAAGCTCATGGGTGGGAAATGTTGTGTGCAAAGTAATGGTTTGTGAGACTTTTCTGCACTAAGTTAGTCTGTGCTAGTCCATCCTTTCAGAGTTTCAGAAGGGTAAGAATAAGCATGATCCTATGTCCAGAAAATGTGCTTCGTAAGGGCATCCTCTGAAAGATCCATCTTTGAATTTGGTACTCAAGGAATTTTGTCTTAAGTTTGCCACTTATTATCCCTGTTTCTCCATTGCTGTTGTGTGCAGGATTTTTTTCCTCCCCTGAACTATTATTCATCAGTCCTATAATATGTCTAAGAAGAACTGTTTATTTGGAAATTGTTAGTATACCTCTGCCAGGACATTGCTGGTAGAAAGCAGTAAAACTTGTCTCACCGCTCACTGAGGATTTAAACTCTCTTTCAGATTCTAATCCCCATTTCTCTTTATGTGTCAATTGAGTTGGTCAAATTGGGCCAAGTCTTCTTAATTCACAATGACATTGACCTGTATGATGAAGAAGCAGATTTGCCCATCCAGTGCCGTGCTCTCACTATTACTGAAGACCTCGGACAAATCCAGTATATCTTCTCAGACAAAACTGGGACACTAACAGAAAACAAAATGGTATTCCGACGCTGTACTGTTGATGGAATTGAGTTTTCCCATCAGGAAAATGGTGAGAGACACTTTTTTATACTTGCTTTTTTTGTCTGAGCAATTAAATATTATTAATTTAAATATTAATACTTAAACCTACTGAGCCCAGTGATTGAATGTAGAGCTTTGTGGATGAGTCACTGTTTTGTGAGGGACTGCTGTTACAGAGATTCACAGAAGTGAAGGTGTTTTAAATGATTCAGAAGTCATATGGGAAAGGTTTTCCAGATCCCTCTGCAGGTACCTCCAAGATTTGCCCTGCATTCAATACCCACTCGAGCACACACAGAGAACATTTTCATTTTTAAATGAACACCAGACAACCTTTTATAAGCTCACAAACTCATATTAGTATTTAAACTCAGTGGGTCCAAAAGTAATTACCATACATTTCTGTGTGATATTAAAAATACAGGCACTCTTTTCCTGGAGTGGATCCTGGCTGCAGGCCAGATCTGAAGGATCTTGGCAGTTGGTGTTCTGAATTCAGGGGGTTGACTCAGGCCCCTTCTTCGTCATTACTTTCGTGCTCTGTGTAGTGGAAAGGATCCTGTTAAGATGGCAAGCAGCTGCCAAAAAGATGTTTGTGTTCTGTGACTGAAAATATTAGCAAATTTGTGAATTACCATATTTCACTCTCCTGTTCCAACTGCAAAAGCAGCTGAAGAGACAAAACATTAACAGAAGCCCGTAAAAGTGACTGATCACTTTGAAAACACATTTTTATTTTCCTGCAATAATAACAGTAGCAGTTGCCAGAAATTGCAGTGGACGGTGAAATTTTTCTGGTGCTGGCTTTTGAAACATTTTGGCTTTAGTTTAGCTTGTTTCATGTTTTTTAACCGATCAAGGAATTCCTCCCAAACAATGGAAAAGGGGTAAGGTTGTGGTTTTTTCTTTCACAGCCAGGCGCCTGAAAACGCACAAAGAGTTGGATTTAGACGATGAGGACTTTGCAAAACTTCAACATTTCACTCTTCCTCCCATGAATCTTGGGACACCAGCCACTTATAAGCACAATACCATGAGACCTTTGAGAAGGTGCCAGAGCGCCCGGGCGCGTTTTCAAGGGCACACGAGGAACAGGTCAGTTGGTCGGCGCGACAGCAACCAGTCCCAAGTGGCCTTCAGCAGCACCATTGTGAGTACCAACACACTGAGTAACACCTTCTGAGTTATCCCTTCTATTGCATCTTGTGATGGAGAAATCCAAGCCTTTTCCGGGCTAAGAGAGGGAAGGGGAAGACAAAGAATTGGATTCCTCGACTGGAGCATGCAGGCTGCAGTCAGGGGGGATAGGAATCTGTTCCAATTTAGGTCTGAAACTTCTCAAATTCATACACAGCCTAATTAAAGTCAGACTGTTCTGCTCTTCTTGAAAGTTTTTTAACAGACATTTTAGACAACGCTTTTGTGAATACTAAGAGAAGGTCATACAGTTCTGAAATTAGAATTCCAATTAAAATTAAAGGCCTGGAAAATACATGTGAATCTTGATTTTTAAAAAATAAGTCTAATAAATGCAGCATTCTCAAACTTTATTTGCTGCAGTTGTAAGATCCTGCTTACCTCATTCAATTCCACTGTCATGTAGCAGATACTACTCAGAACTCCTACTTTTCTTGGAATATGGGAGTTCTGTCAGTTGTTATCCTAGCATTTTCCAGCCCAAACCTCATGAGTTGCTGAGAATATCTCAGAGGATTCTTGAGAACCCATGAGTCATGACTTCTGAGAACTTCCTGTAGGTAATGATTATTGAAAGGTGATAAAGAAATTTCTTGCCAGTATATTTTCCAATTACATTTTTTACTGCCAAGCCTTTCACATTTTTTTTAATTCACTGTAAAGCAATATCTGAGGAACTAGTACCAAACACTTCTTTTGTAGAAAATGATTCAGCTGCTGTCATGGACATAACCAGCCTTAGCTGTTCATAGGTGTCACTCTGTCTGGATAAATTGTTTAACCCCCTATGATAATTGTGAAGATGTAGTAAAAATGGAGACATTTAGATATCACACAATCTGCCCTGTATGATGTCCTTTAAATGATATAGAAGTATCCTTCTTTGCCAGCTGAGACAATTCCCTATTAATAAAATGGGGATAATAAATTTTTTGGTGTCTCTATGGTTCCTGCCCTTTGGAACTTGCATCACCTCGTTTGATGCACTTTTACTCTGCTACAAATCTGTAGCATCCTGAGTACTCCTGGTATACAGAGAGTGTTGTAAGCCTGTGTGTATGCCAGCAGATAGAGGTCTGTAAGAAAAATCCATCTTTCAACAACGGAACATGATGGAGAATTAACATTTACTCTCTCTGCCTTTAGGTGTTCTTATGAATTAAGAGAATGACAGTACATTTCCTTCTAGATTTAATAGTTCAAATAAGTAGTGCCTTGCTATTAGAAGCATTTAATGAAGATTTCCATTGTCCTATGGTCATCAGGTTTTCATGCCATCAAGTAGAAGAAATGCTATCAAGTTAATGAGGAAAACTTAAAACTGAATGGCACTAGACATCTTATATCAACATTTTCACTAACAAAATTGCTAACATTGAAAAGGTGGCAAATTTAAGTGCTCATCATCATTAGTGCTGTTTTATTCAGTTTTCTTTTTTGCTTGGTTAGGGTTTTTAATACATGTTCAGGCTGAAAATTCAGGTCAGCGGTGTTTTCACTTAATGTGAAAAAGAAGATGAGAAAAATTGTTTTGATAGATATTGATGGTTTTTATTGTTTTGTTTTCAAAACCTATCTCTGAGGCCTCAATTAGCCTGGTAATTTTTGATTTTTCCAGAGGAAACTTTTGAGTTTAGAAAGTTGCTGCTGAAGTGAAATACCCAGTAGTGCATTGTCTTTTTTGACAAGAACTTGCAGCAGACATTGAGGATATAGGTGAAAAAGAAATTGAGTGGGATGATGACAGATAGGAGAACCTGAGATCCATGTGTAATAATTTGGTGTTTGTGGTGTTCTTTCTGATTGTGGCAATGAATGAAGAAATTGGACGAAAAATTGTGCAAGGTGTTGGTGAGATTCTAATCTTTCATGTTTCAAATTTAATAGAATTCCCAACATAACTGTTGGATAGTTGCACCTGCACATGTATGTTCTTCATTGTAATTGTCCCGTTAAGCTATTTGAGACTGTCCTATATACAAAGCATAGTATTGGCACAGTCCCATTACCTACAGAACTACTGCAGTGCAATATTGTGAAATGGTTTCTTAAAATCAGCAGCTTTAACTTTTCAGCCTCTGATTCTTTTTAGGAGACCTGAGAAGATAACTAAAAAATCAGGCTTATCCTCAGCATGTATTAGTTTGTTAGAGAAAGGACTGCATCAATACTGCAAACATGTCCTGGTACGTGAAGTAAAGGAGCATTAAAGCACTAAGCCAGAACAACCAGAGCTTTCCACAGCAGGGAAAGTGCAAAGCCTTGTTCCAGCTTTGGATTTCAGTCGAGCTGCAAAATGAGCAGTAGATTTATTTGCAATTATTAGGATTATTTAAGAACCGCTTGTCACTTTAGCAAGCAAGAGATAGAATGTAACACATTCGGCTCAGCACGGTACAGCCTCAAAGGTGCTTGGGTGACTTCTGTTGCACGTTTACGGAACTTGGGAAAACCGTGCCGGATTGAATGAGGTGAGCGTAACAGCTGAGATGAACCAGGAAGCAGCTAAATAACTTTGGCAGTTCCTTAAAGAAGGCGTGCAAAACTGTTGGCTCATGGGAAGATGTCTTTTAAATTTGGAAGTCGTTGTTAAATATGGCCCTGAATTTAATCCAAACCAGATTGCGCTAACATGAAATTTCCATTAAAAGTAATATTCCCATAGCTCTACATCAAATTAAATTGTAGGGAAGTGACACTGTTAAGTAGTTTGGCTTGCAAATTTAGGTTTGATTAGAAGGAGTGTGCTGCTAAAATTACAGAAACATTTCTGGAACAAGTAAATATGTGTTTATTTATTTATTTATTGCAAAAACTGGAGGAGGAAAGTTTGAGAGCACTTCTCTTTCTGGGTCCAAAATGAAACTGCTCTGGAAACAAAAAGTGATACTGCTGTAACTAAACCATTAGCACAAAATGTTCTTTTTTGAAATAACTGTCAGCTTCCACACTGGACTGGGAGACCCCAAGCATACATTCATCTGGAATGCCCTTTAATTCAGGAGTCAGCAGTCTCAAAGTGAAGTGATACAGTACAGATTCTAGGGATTTTTAGTAGATCTCGAAATAAATAAAATTCTGAGATCATCTTCCTTTTGAGGATGCATGTCCTTCTAAATTATCTAGTTATGCAGCTTTCTGAAAGATATCTTTTTTTCCATAGATGTTAAGTACAAAAGGCATTTTCTAGAAGTCTGTGAAGTTGCCAGTTTTTCCTTGAGGACAAGGGTAAATTAAAATAATCCTCACTAAGTAATTTCTCTTCCAGGAAAAGGACGTGACTCCCGATAGCAGGCTGCTGAGGCGAGTGAGAGAAGCTGCCCTCGAGACTGAAAGTCTTTCTCCTTTTATACATATGAAGACTTCCACATCCTTTACTGACTTTTTTCTTGCCCTTGCCATTTGCAATACAGTCCTGGTCTCCACAGCTACTGAGCCAAGACAAAGGGTAATCTAACTTTAAATATATGAGGAAAATGGATCATGCTTCCATTTGACCATATAGAGCAGTGTCCAGTGAAAACCGAAACGATGAAAAATGGCTTGTTTGGGAGATCTCCTCTAGTTCCTTAACATTTTCTGTAATATCCACTGCTTCCCTGCCTGTGTATCACTTCCCAGCTTGTCTTTTTATGTTTGATGAATAGCTATGGCTACCGCAGGATCAGCAGTTTTTCTTTTAGCTTTTGTATTATATATGCTGTAAGAAGTTTGTTGAACACACTGGGTTTTCTCTGATCTGCCAGGCAATTGACAGAACTACAAGGGCTTGATTACATCTTTGTTTCAGAGGTAGAGATACAAATCAACATCAAATTTGGATGCCAACTCACATATGACTTCTCTATTGAATCCTTGCACCACAGTTAAATGGCAGGACAGCAGAAAAGGGGAAGTTGCAGTTATTATTATTGTCATTTAGATGCAGAAAAGTAGAGAGAGGTTTTGAGGAGCTCCTGTAGTCCACATTTACTTACTTTTGACCTTTGTTTTTCTCATATTTCTAGGTCACAATCCCACCACCAATAAAACCTTCAGGAATCACCCTGGATAAGATTCATCAGATATTTCAAAGGCTAAAATTAGCAAGCCTTAGTCAATCTTTTTCATCATCTCAGTCTAGTTCAGACCTCGGTGCCAGCTTCAGTGCAAAGAACACCGAGGAGCCTCTTGCTGCGCTGGAGGGTTGTGACAATGAAAACGACTGCTGTGCCAGCAGTGGAGGCCAAGAGCTCCAGGACAAGGGCAGCAAAGATATTGGTAGTGTTTCCTTGGATGAGGTTTTTAGGTCTGTCACTAGGAGTTCTCTGCCAACAGACATTTGTTACGAGGCTGAGAGCCCAGATGAGGCAGCTCTTGTCTATGCTGCCCAGGCCTACAGCTTCACTCTCGTGTCCCGGACACCCGAACAGGTCACCGTGCAGCTGCCGCAGGGCACACTCCTGACCTTCGATATCCTCTACACTTTGGGGTTCGACTCAGTCAGGAAAAGGATGTCTGTAGTGGTGAGGCACCCTCTAACCAAGGAGATTGTTGTCTATACAAAAGGCGCTGACTCTGTTATTATGGACCTCCTGGATGACTCCGCCAAAGGTAATTAGCCAGGGAGATATTTCTGTTGTGTCTCCTAATAAAGAAGTTTGCAGTAGTCTTTTCTGCGTGAAATATTGTATCTAGGTATTAGAAATATAAAAAAAGAATAAGCTTTCTCTAGTATTATCCTTGCAGATCAGAACCAAGGTATTTATTTAACCTCAGAAGTGCTTACAATATGGAATGGGCTAATTAAAATTCACTGACAGCACTAACCCATGTGGATTGTGTACCCTGCAATAACACTGTCATAAGGGCCAGACCATTTTTTTTCAGGTTGTCAGCAAGGGTGCTATAATATTAACAAACAAAACCACAAGTAATGTTATCTTAAAGGAAACAAGGACCTTTAGCAAGATTTCATCTTCTGCACAGCCAACACTTTTGAGCTTTTAAAGAACTTGGTATTATATTGGAATCCACCTTTCTCTAATGCACACTTTTTTAATCTTAGGCCATTAGATCGAAAATTATCTGTGCTTAAAATATGGAATCTTTTCCTTGTGTTTCACAGGTGACATTAGTGAGGAAAGGAGATTGAAAAGAATAAAAGAAAAAACACAGAAGCATCTGGACCACTATGCCCGTGATGGACTGCGAACTCTGTGCATAGCTAAGAAGGTGGGAGAGCACCAAGCTCTGTACATGTCAACAGAATTACTAGAAAAATACAGTGGTTATAATTCTGCTTCAGACAACCAGCCAGATAGAGCCCATCTTTTTGTCCTTCTATTTGCCTTGTCTGAAGTATTTTTTTCCTCTTTTTCCTCAGTGTGACCAAATGATGGATTTTTAGTCAGTCTCAAAGCACTTATTTCTGTTTCTCCTATGGTAACTATAGATGACCTACTCTACAGTGCTTCCAAGCAAGAAACAGAGTCTGCAGAGCAGCCAACCTTTCTTTCTTTTGCTAGGCATTCAGCTTTCAAAAATCTTGATCTCAGCCTGAGTTAGTGTATCTTAGTGTCATACTTTCATACAGAAGTTGTCAATGTGCAACAAATAGGTCATATTCAAGCTCTGGAGAAATGTAGATCAACCCTCAGAAATTGTGTGCTCTCAGCTAAGCAAGAATTGTGTGAGCAATTTCTCACAATGTTTCTCTAGGTCATATTTTTGAGTCTCAGCTGCAGGTCATTTGTACAAACTACTTGTTCTTGCAGTTTTCTCTTGGAAAAGTTTGTGTTATTTTAAAGATGACACAATACTTTACCAATCTGGATAGGAGTTAAGTCTCTGTGATCCAGAATGTTGACATTCCTCTCCTATTTAAATTTCAAATGAGAGCTGTTTAAATTGTGTTATGCAGGTCTTGAACGAAGATGACTTTCAAAAATGGGCCAATTTGCGTCGGGAGGCAGAAGTGGCGATTGACAACAGAGAGGAGCTGTTAATAGAGACAGCACAGCATCTGGAGACCAAACTCAACCTGCTGGGTAGCTAAAAATAAGAATTGTCATTGTATGAAGTATCACTTCTTCTCCTGTGACAGTGTTGGCAATAAGACAGACAACAGCGTTGTAGTTTATATCTAAAAGACTTCCTCTGCGGTTTGGAAATCTCTGGGCTAGGGAGATAAAATCCAGTGACAGTGTCTACACAACTTCTCATGCATTTTGGGCAGCAGTAACTTTTAAAAAGTGTGCTGAAACTATTGTGTGCCCCAAGCAAAGAACATGCACATCAGCTGTTACTGTGGCTCAGCTGCCACAGTAGATAATGCATTGTCCACAATTCAGTCGTGCGTCCACGTCCTCGGATAAACCTATAAAATATTATAAATTAACTTCAGTTTTGAGCACAAATTCCGAGGGGATTTTGGTAATTGAACTGTATTATAAAACCCAGTAACTTGAAAAATGTAGGCATTTTGCTACTGAGTTCCTGCTGTTGTTGCATTGTTGTGCTTGCTTTGTGCACTTTGTAGAAAGATGTTTAGTATGAAAACTTACATTGATTAACATCTTTGCATCATTCATCACCGTCATATCTAACAACATCATTCTGTTAAATTATGGAGCACTTCCGTGCTTTCTGTTCTATTTTGTTTCCAAAAATTTTGTTATTTTCAAATTTTTGTTCTTTACGACTTTGATTTTTGGAGTTGTTTCAGTCTCATTTTTCCCTGAATACAATTTGTGCCCATACTTCGTTATCCTGGATTTCTGTGATTGCAAGCTATTAGCATTATGGCTTCTCATAATCTCTGCAGAGATTTAAAAAATTAGAGTAATAATAGTAAATGCCATAAGGAAAACACATAAGTGGTAACATAGATCTTGTCAGAATCTGTTACCTTTGCCAATTACTAAGGCTCTATGTGCTTTCACAATTTAATTTGCAAAAAGTGTTCCCCTAACTTAAATTGATCTCCACCTTTAATGTACCACAGTTACAGCATCTTCAAACTGACCTCTAGTGGAAGGGATGAGTACTGTAACACTCAGGTGGTGATTTACCAACATCATCAGGATGAGTGTTGGCATCTGCTTCTAACTCTGTGCATTTTCAAAAACAAAATGTACTCTACTGTTTCTTCTGCATTTGATGGCTGAAGCATCTGACTTTTGGACAATAGGGACAGCACTCATTTAAACAGTCAAAGTTCATCTTTTCTGGTTGCTTTGATGGGACCTAATGCAGTATTTTTAAAATGCATATTGTGTGAGTCTTCTGCCAGCACATTGTCATTTTGGATTATTAGGAAGAAATGAAATGTATTGTTCTTGCAATGAGCAAAATGAAGAGACAGAACTTGATTGTTGACACATTCAGACCTTACTCTAAATGCAGATCCTGTGCCTGTGTGTTTATTTGCTAGTCAACACCTTTGCTCAATTCTCAATAAGCTCAGGAGCATGATCAGCAAGGAAAGAGGTTTTTTAAAAAAGAAAATAGCAACTTGATTTTCAAGCAAAATAAAATTATTTCTCTTCTTTTCCTGTTTGCCCAGGAGCAACAGGCATTGAAGATCGCCTGCAAGATGGTGTACCTGACACTATTGTGGCTCTCCGAGAAGCTGGGATAAAAATTTGGGTGTTGACAGGAGACAAACAGGAGACAGCAGTAAACATTGCATACTCGTGTAAACTTCTGAACCAAAGGGACACTGTCTTCACCATTAACACTGAAAATAAAGTGAGTAAAGAAGGACAAAATGCACAGAATTTGCTATCTTACCCTTTCTTTATGTCTTGCAGTTTGGCATTCCTTTGCTTTAGATGCCACTCAACAAAGAACAGTCAAAAAACCCCACATAGCATTAGGCCAGAAACTCTGTAGACCACATATAACAGGATTAATTGAAATATAAGACACTTATGTAGAGTTTCATTCAATTAGAATACACTGATTTTTCCAAATGAGAATATTCTTTTTAAAATTTGCCTGAATTGCTAGGTATTATCTGAATTAGTAGCTTTAGGAAGAAAGTAATATGCAATTTAAGTGCCTAATTCCTTAATAACATGGGTATTGGATTTCCACCTTACAATGGAAATTTCAGTTTAACCCTAGGTGATATCTGTTACAAGACATTTGGAAAATGCTGTGTGAGTCAGCTGAGAAAAAGTATGAAGATGTAGATTTAAGTAAATTCCACACTTTCTAATTGCATGTTCCCTAATAGGATTAGACTTAATCAGAAATTTATTAGCAAAAAATTTAGTCCAGTATCTCTTTGTTTAAGCAGGGGCCAGCTGAAAACACAGTCATTTTCTTGACATTCCGTGGTGGCAAACACAGTTGCTGATGTGCACAAATCTTCCGTAAATTTCCACGGGCAACAAGAAGGGCAGTAGGCCTTGCTGTAGGCAAAGCAAAAATAGTCCAGAATGAGGATAATCACTTCAAGGGCCGGTCTGTCAGCTCCTGTGAGTCACTAAAACACAGTGAGCAATCTGTGGTGCAATCTATGGCTATTCCTGACAATGTCTGAGCAGAAGAGAGAAAATAGGGTCCTAACTTCCAAAGAGGGTAAATGCCATTATGGATGGTGAAAGTAAAAGGCTCTAGACAAGCCGATTTTGCTTTTGCTGTATGTGGAGCAGTGTAAGCAAGGTACCAGGAAAATCATGCCTTAATGTCAGAAAGTGGAATGGCCATCACTATGCACAGCCTCACACCTCATCCCTTCAGGCATCTGGGTGGGACAGGTTTCCTTGTGGATGGATTGTGGGGACACCATGTCCAGACGTTGTGGTTAAACCATGCCCATTTGCTAAGGAAGGTCAGCCCTAACCAATTCTAAACACAGAATGGTCTAAAATGCCAGCTGTGATGCCCTTATTGCATTTTCTTGCTGGTGACTTCCTACTTCCTATAGAGACGTGGAAGCCCCTGAGGTGTCCCCAGAGCAGCTGCTGCCTTTTCCCTGCTCCTTTTTTTGCAGCATTACTCATGGGCCTCACTCAGCAGGAACACGAGGCGCAGTGAGTTCAGCTCTTCCAAGGGTTGGCACGAGGCTGTGCAGAGCAGGCAGGGCTTCCTTGTGTGACCAGACAGGTTACCCATCTGGATTGTCTCAGCTTTTCTCCCCAGAGAACCAGGGTTTCCAATACAAGCTTGCTTTTCTCAATGAAGCTATTGTGAGAATTCATTAAATATTGTTAAAATGCTGTTTGCCTTATGGTAGGCAATTTCATAGAATGGTGAAATGGCCTACTTTCTAACTGCTTTTGTCTGCAGCAAGTAGTTCTCCAAATGAGAATATTTTATTCTACGCAAATATCTCTTTTTAATATCAAGGAAACAGAGAAATATGCGAAGATGATATGGAATCTGGCACAGAAAACATTCCTTGCTTCAATGTGTAATTTCATTTGAAACGTATATCTGTTTTAATTGGAAGCAGAATGAATACATTTAGGATGGAAATTAGAAGGTGGTTTCTGCCAGAGCATAGATGCTACAGGCAGGACCACCCTGGCTCCGGGAAATGCTGGCATGGGCACTTACCCACAGCAGCCTCTGTGGCCCTGGATCCAGGCTCAGGAGCAACCTGCACACACATGGGGACTTGTGGGAAACCCCATGGTTCAAGGGAGTTTCTCCACAATAAGATTTAGTTCCCTCCCTTTCAAAATGAAACCAAAGACAAGCTTCTGAAAGAGGCTCCCAATAGCAGCAGTGAGGAACACTGCTAATATATACAAAGTATATATACAAGTAATATATACACAGCACTTAACCTGTTAATTTTGCCAGTTAGCTCTTGACATGGCTTCAGTGCGAAGGGCTTCTCTTTACTCCCTGAGCCCAGCAGATTATTCAAACACTGAAAATGAAATCTCTTCCAGGAAGATGCAACGTAAGTAGGTAGCTTGGCTGATTCATTTCAAAAGGCAAGTCAAGGCAAACGAGGAATTTCCACTACTGTTTTTGGTTTGTTCACAGAAGGATGATGTTTCTTCAGTATTTTTTAAGGGTTTTAAATGTGCAGGCTAGATGCAGGTTTTTATTAGATGCCAGAGGCACATTTGATTCCAGAACCTCCCACTTAAGTGTAATTTAAATCTTGCAAACATCCTACACATGTACCTTATGCTACAAAAAGTGAAAATAGCATTATAGAGCTGAGTCATCACTCAATAAAGCTGACAGAAAGGGTAGAAAAAGGAGTGATTAGTGCCTCAGATATTCAAGGCCATGCCACAGACGGAGGACTTTGAGTACTAAGAGGGAGCAAAACATCTTTGATATCATTTTACTTTTTTTCTGATAGTGATGTGCCAATTTAGGAGATCTGAATGGGAGAGGTAAGAGCGTTCCCCTTAAATCTGTTTCTATCTACTACCAAGTCAGTTCCGGTTGCTGGCGTATAAAAGGGAACTTGATCCAAAATTGAGCAGATTTGCTAAGACAGAAGGACTTTCTGTTTGAGGCAGAGTGCTGGAAAATATTAAGTTTTATTTCAATTCCTGATTGTGACACACGCCTGATATGTGACTTAGAAAAGGCCACGTTTTGAAAGTTAGTGGATAATTTTGAAAATATGAACCCCTTGTTTCTCTTACCACAGTTCGTTTCTCAATGCTGCAATATCTCACACCATTCATATCAGAACTAGATATTTCAATCTCCTTAAAAGAAAAATTTTCTTTTTAATTTCTGAACACTCAGCATAAATGCACATATGCCCTCCCGATGTAAAGACTATTGTATTTTCTCTTAAAATAATTCCTTACTTCAGTTAACTGGCTGATAAAATGTACAGTGTTTTCACTGAAGGATTGGATGGCGTCATATTTATTTCAATATGTCCAATCAGATGAATCAGTGCATTTCTCAGTACACTTTCCCTAATGTTTTTCTGATAGGCTTAAACCCACTGGCATGCTTATACAAACGTACACTTGGCAAGGTGCTGTGCTGTAAAGGGAGATGGAGATGGAGATAACTATTTCTAGAACCACGTCTGTTTTCTCACAGGAAACTTGTGAATCTCTCTTGAATTTAACCCTGGAAGAGGTGAGGAAGAATTATGAGTGTGACAAACCGCAGAGGAAATTTTTTGGCATCACCCCAACATCTTTCTCAGCTTCTGAGGCCCCCAGTCCCGAGTTTGGGCTGGTGATTGATGGACGGACGCTGAACATCATCTTCCAGGGAGGGCTGGAGGAGAAGTTCCTGGAGCTGACCCAGCACTGCCACTCCGTGCTCTGCTGCTGCTCCACTCCTCTGCAGAAGAGCATGGTGGTCAAGCTCGTCCGGAGGCACTTGAAAGTGATGACCCTGTCCATAGGTACCTCCACTCCGAATCTCACAGGAGAAAGGGGAAACAGGTTCTTTCATTAAGAGAAATATGTGGAGTATATTGTACGGGGCAGAGTTTTGTGCCTCAGATAGACGCAGTGAGGAAACAGCACTGATTAATTTTTCCTGATCAAAACCCAAATAAAAGTCCTTCTTCAGCTTTCACAAACAAATCTGCCCCCCTTTAAACAAGATGAAGGCACTCTAAATTCAGAATCTCCCAGCAGTCCCTTTCATGCACATCAGTACAAACGCACATACATATTCCCTCCCAAATGTCCTTGTTTTGGGCCCGGAAAGCACTCAACATTAGTCACTATTTTATCTTTTCATAAAGCGTTTTTCCTGTCAGATTTTCCCAGCTGGTAAAAACAGTTATCTCCAGAGTGGTATTAAGCACTGACTCATTTGCCTTTTACCTCTAAATAATGTGAAATGCTTTGGGTTTTCTTCCACACTTTTGGTAAGTGATGCCATTAAATCCTTGCAAAATTGATTTAGATGGCTCCAAACTAAAAAAATACACCTCTGTGGACAAAACAGAAAAGGCGGAGTCTGTTGTATTTTTAAAATTTTGCTTTTCCTTACAGTTCAAAACATTAGCTTTCAGCCCTCTGCTTCATTTACTTAACTTTACCAGCTAACCTAATTTACATTCTCTGCATTGCAAGCAGCAAGCATGGCTGTTCTGTCCCTGGAAATTTGGTTACATATTTAACATACTGTTGTGATTGGAAATGAGCAAGATAATTCTTGAAACTGGATTGTTACATTGTCATCTGAATTGAATTTGTCATAGATTCAGAGAAAGTAGGGTGTGGCAAAATTGTTCCTGAGCATATGGATTTGGCCAAGCAGAAGCACGAAATGATGCTGATGTAGATGATGTTGAGGTGGCTGTGTCACCACCCAGCCGGTCCCAGTGCTGGGTTTCGCCCTGGTGGAGCCAGGTCTCCTGGGAAAGAGGGAGGATGTTCCTACCAAGACCAGAGCCTTGACATCGTGCTTGATGCCACCTATCACTTCTCCTGATCAAGATGCATGGTAGTCCAGAATAGTTGAAATAATCAGCATAGCTGAGATTGTTGCCTTCTTCTGATGGAGGCACCTTTTCTTGCACTGTTATTGTTCCCTCCTGTCTTCCAACTCTAGGGGATGGTGCAAACGACGTCAGTATGATTCAAGCAGCTGATGTTGGAATTGGAATATCTGGCCAAGAAGGCATGCAGGTATCCTCCCAGTTTCTTTCCTTTCCTCATTTGTCAGGTAGTCCCTTGCGACTTAATAAGTTTCATAGCAGCCCTACACTCTCAAGTGTCATCTTAAAAATGCAAGCTGGCATCATAAATTAATATGCACTTCATAATTATGGGTCTAGCCTAAAAAAAGAGCATTTTGAGCCAAAAATTAGCACGCAAGGACAAACCTGTGTTTGCTTATGAGCCTGGAAAATTAGCAGATGTCTGTCTAGTGTTAGGTGAGCAGCTGATTTCTGAATGCTCTCAGCTGCTGCATTTTCAGGTTTTGTGGATTCTCTTCCACTGTCTTCTGCCCTGAATCCTTTCCCAAATATTCCCCTTCCTTATTGTCCTGAAATGGAGAGTTCTGCAGAGACTGAAAGTCCCAAACGTGTTCTTGAGGGTTAGTTTGGTGGTTTCTTTCTTCTACAATATCCAATAGCAGGAAATTACTTCAATGTCTATGTTCAAATTTCATTATGTAGAGTGTGAAAAAGATATATTGTAAATGACTTTCCATTCCTTTTCCCAAAGGCTGTGATGGCCAGTGACTTTGCAATATCCCGATTTAAGCATCTCAAAAAGCTCCTTCTTGTCCACGGACATTGGTGCTATGCTCGCCTGGCAAAGATGGTGATTTACTTTTTCTACAAAAACGTGGTAAGATGATTAAAATTATGAAGTTTTCCTCCTAGCAAATGTTAATTCCAGGTCTGGGGGGGTTTTTGGTCAGTTGTTTTTGGTTTTTGCAGGTTATACTCTTTATGAAGCTATAGTTAGTGTTTCTTCACTTCACAAGGTCATCGTATGCTGCTTCCTTCTTAGCAAGGTGCTGAATAGAACACTGTGGAAAATATAGGCTCTAAATATATTTTGAAATAGCATTATTCCAGAGGCAAAAAGGACTCAAGTCTTAGTAACTTTATACTGTATCAAGGGAAATTTTATTAAAAATACCCTTGAGGCTCAAAATAAAATTTGCATAAGGAACATCAGATTATTAGCACTCGAATGTAGAAGATGAGTGTGCACTAAGAATTGCCTGCCCATGAAATCTGAGGTTTTATAGGAACCACTTGCAAGAAATGATGCAGTCATATCTGTCATTTTTATTAAAAATTTAATGCATACGCAAATGAGCTCTGCATTGAAGTATAATATAAAATGGAAAAAATGAAATAGTTCAGTTTCTACAAGACTGGGCAAACAAGTCCATTTGATATGAAAGAGTCTCTGAGCATGAAAGGTTTTTTATTTAGAATTCAAGGCATCTGGTTTTTGTGGAGTTTTTAATAATTTTCAATAAAGATTATTTCTTATCACTGTTAAAATTTGCAGTGGAAATGAACACTTTCCTTTTTTCCATTGAACATCTTTTTAGAGTTCAAAGAATATTTATTTGCAATGTGAAATAGTTCTCTAGACTGGGATGCTGCTGTTCTTTCATCTCCCCAGTAGCATTAGGGAGCATCACGCCTTTGATTTCACATGGACAACGAGACTGTAAAAGGATTCTAGAATCTGGTGCTCAGGGCTGTGAACAGTTTACTTAATTATTCCCTGATATGTTCTTAAAGAAACATAATGGCTTTTAAACAGCTGTATCACAGTGAAGCACTGTGAAACAGACCCTTAAGATACATTGCTTTATGGAATGAAGTGCAGTGCCTTTAACCAAAATCCTGTCTTCTTAGGAGACTCTGTTAAAAACCAGTGTCCCACATAAACGTCACAGGTGGAACTACGTGTTTGTATTTGCTTCTCCCCAGTGCTACGTCAACCTGCTCTTCTGGTACCAGTTCTTCTGTGGGTTCTCAGGGAGCACCATGATAGATTACTGGCAGATGGTTTTTTTCAACCTCTTCTTCACCTCAGTGCCCCCTCTTCTCTTTGGAGTCCTTGATAAAGATGTTTCTGCAGAAACACTCCTACATCTGCCTGAGCTGTACAGGAATGGACAAAATTCAGAGGTATGTCGTGACTGCTAAAATAACTGCTTGGTAACACCAAGGGGCACAGGTTTTTTGGTTTAGGAATGAGGGAAGGAAGAGTTTAGACTTAATTGGAACATTGAAACAACAGAAGCCCAGCCTTCTGTCTCTCCAGTAATGCGTTCCACTCCATGGAAGCTGTGACCCCAGAGTTCACTAGATAAGTTTAAATATGAAAAAGAGTCAAATTAAAATGGCACAAAATAAGTGCTTCACTAGAAGAAAGCGTTTTTGACCAATTTTATTACTCCAGAAAGAGCTTTGATAAAGAATTTGAGGAATAATGTGCCTTGTGTAGGGATGCGACATTGGTGAAATTCAGCTTTTAAGACTCTTGGTTGACTTGTTAATATTCCTAAGGTCTATCTTTACTTAAAACAGAGAAAACGCCTGTTCAGAGACAAGCCTTTGGTTTAATCAGCTGCTCAGGAGGCATTTACTCATGGAGGAGACCAGTTAGCAAAAATCAGTAGTCAGAATGGAAGAAAAACAGACAGCAATTATGTTTGCAGGACAGACTAGAGACGTATATCCCGTCATAATGACTGTTATCTATAAACTCCTGCAGATATACAACATGTCAACTTTTATTATTACAATATTGGATGCCTTCTATCAGAGCCTCATTTGCTTCTTTGTCCCCTATTTGGTAAGTAACAGACTCATTAATATTCTCGGGTTCCTGTCCTCCTTAGAAGTAGTAAATTCAGTTCTGAATAGTCAGGGCTCACCACAGTCTCTCTGCCTGTTTCGCAGGTGTACAAGGACTCTGACATAGATGTGTTTTCCTTTGGAAACCCGATCAACACCATTTCCCTCCTGACCATTCTCTTGCACCAGGCTCTAGAAATGAAAACGTGGGTACGTATTTGATCTGTCCTGTTCGTAGCACTCCTGGTTTTCTGTGAAAGTTTTATCTTGTGTAGGCATGGAATTCTCTTTCAGAGTCAATTACCTGAATTCTAGGTCACAAAAAATAAGTAAAAGGTGCACTGAGATTTCACAAAGTGCCAGAATTTGTTATTGGCCCCAGCTTAATACCTTCAAGTGCACAGTGACAGAAGTTTTTTCCATCAGTCCTTTGGACAGGACAGTACACAATATTTGCACACCTCAGTATATGAGGAAGTGTTACTTAGAGAACTGAATTCACTGTTGTTTTCTAAATTAATTTCTGGCTATTTCTCCTACTGCGGATTTCAGTCAAATGCACTGTTAGGTACATTCTTTCCAACTGTCTTTGTCTCCTCCTGTCTTACACCCAGCCAGGGTCTCACGGGCATCACTTCATTGTGTGCACTTGTGCTTGCAGACCCTGCTCCAGCTGGTGACCATGATCTGCAGCGTGGCCTTTTACCTCATCTTCTCGCTGATCTACAACGCTGCCTGCCTGGCCTGCAACCCTCCTGCCAGCCCGTACTGGATTATGGAGAGGCAGCTCAAAGACCCCATCTTCTATTTACTGTGCCTTATTACCCCTGTCATCGCGCTCTTACCAAGGTTTGGAGGTTTTCCTCTCAATTTTCATTTCCTAGGTTTGCAGGCATGTGAGTGAAGAAACAATAACGAGGTGTATGGATACGGGGTGTGTCAGACACACGTGCTGCACAGGGCTAATTTATCAGTGTGGAACTCAGATGCCTCAGTTCAACCATGTCACAAACCATTCATTTATTCAGTTATATAACTCTAGATAAGTTACTGTATACCTTCTACTTTTCCCATCAGGAAAACCTTCCTTACTGAGGTGCATCAAAGTTTACCAGTACAGATCTGCTCTGTAATTGTTCACTGTCATAACCACAATATTAATGAGCAGATCAAGACTATAAGCAAGTCTTTGAAGTACTCTTATATGTTTGAGAATTACTAAATACATCCTTGGTTTTTAAGTACATTATAGTGCATTACTAAGCTGAATTTAAGAGTGCTTCTATATGAAAAAAATTTACTGCATCCAGAATTTTAGTTTTACTCTGTGTTGCAAAAAATTAGATATGGTAAAGATAACTCTAATGGAGATTGGATCATATTTGGAGATGGATAATTATTGTGATGTGTTGTTGAAAAAAAAGATTTAAAATACATGTTTCTGTTCCCATATATGTTTGCATGTCCATTATGCAAACCTTACTGCTTTTCGTGTGCAGTACCTTACTATACATAAATGTTTTGAGTTGCACCATTTGTTTCAAATCTTTATTTGTTATTTGCTTGGACATTGGAAGAAATGGGTTGGTTTGACTATCTTGCTAGTGTCCTTCTCATCCTAATGCCCATGAACTAGTGCAGCACACTGGTATTACAAAATTCAGGGCAATATTTTTAGTATCTGATTTTGTAAGTGCTTTAAGGCATTAGAATCTGAGCCGTAGCTTTGACTGAAAAGGAACCTTTCAAGATTAGATGGTATTTTTCCTCAAATTTTTATTATTGTTTTCCCATTTGAGATGCTCTTGTGATTTCATGTTATATTATAAAAGTTCAGATCAGAATAAACAACACAGTTCAGTAAGATCGCATGTCTTCTAGGCAGGGCATCCTTTTCCAGTCTGTTTGCTCCTGTGAGATTTTTGTTTACCTATCAGCCCTCATTCACAGTGTCATTTTTGACCCTGAGCTTTCCACTGAGAGCTGCATCAAACACGTGGTTAGAGAACACATCTCCATCTTGGGAATTTAGCACAAGTTAAGATCTTTGCTGCCTCAGCAAGTTACTGAGGTTAAGGGCTATATCTTCATATCTTCAAATCTGGAGAACTGCTGTTCCTTCTTGTAGGTACCCCAGACTATTTTCTGCACAGTCCTTCATCTGTGGAATATCCAGGCCCCCTTTCTGCTACAAGGGAGCTGTGCCAGCAGATCACAGCACTGGTGAAACCACCCTTTGCTAAAATGTACTAAATTTTAAGTTCCATTCCATAGTCCATCTCGTTGTGCTGCCTGCCGCCTGTCTCCTCACTTGGAGTCTTGATGTTCCAGTTTCCTTCTAAGAGGTTTTTTAAAAATCATTCCTCTCCTGGGTTCTTCCCCTCAGTACTGCCTTTTGTTTGAGCTGCAGCACTCAGGGGGAGGCTTGGCCTGTGCCGTGTCTGCTCCAGGCTTTCCGTGGAGCACCCTCGGGACGTGCTTTGCACATCTGCATCTCAAAACTGCCTCTGCACTTTGTTTCGGGACACAAATCACATGGGACTATGTACAAAAGCCCTCAAGTCTGAGAAGAAAGGGGTCTGATTTTCATGTTTATTCATTGCCAAGGGAAGGCACTATGTCTCTTGGAGTTTTCCCACAAATGAACCTGATTATCTCCTCAGCTGTGGAAGGCAGACTGTGTTCTGCCAGGACACCCGCGGAGACCCAAGAGGTAATTGGGCCTCAGGCTGTGGGAAGGGCAGGATCAAATGAGAGAAGTTCACAGGATGGGAGACACAGTTCCCCATCCCTACTCTGTCCTCCTGTCTAGTTTACCTGGAACTTGCACAAAAGATAGAGGAATCGAGCTGAGGGGAAAGACAATGTGATCCACAGCAGATCCACACAGATAGTATTGGGCTCTCCCATGCTCCTAACTTCCCAACCAGACCTGAGATTCTGTTGGGATTGACCAGCCTGAACACAGGCACAGCAAACAGAATTTATCCACTCCTGCTTGAGCAAGGCTGAGAAAGCCATTGCCTTAAAAGCTGTTTCTGTACTGAGTGTTGCTTGTTAGCCTTTTTAATATTGTTATTTTTGTTTATGCATATATTTAGGAGCAGCATGTGAGGATGGTAGCTTTTTCAATGCAATTTCACAGTGTAGCCATGCTTGTTTTAAAATACATGTTGAAGGTAAAAGTCAAATCCTAATAAAAAGATGCATTGAAAGAGACTTGGGTTTTCACACAAAACTGACATGACATGGAGAGAGGATGTATGTTCTCTCACAGCACACAATATTTAGTTACATAAGTTCTCTATTCTGCAAGGGGAGGTAGGACACTTTTGTTACTGCTTTCTGAAAGAATCCAAAAGCTGAGGGTTTTAATTTCTGGTTTTCTCTTATCTAACAATTTAAGACCCCTTCTTTAGCCTGTTTTAGCAGTATAAATACAACTTCCATCTTTTCCAATATTGCATCTCTTGAGCTTTTTTTCTATTTTTCTTCAGCAAAAAAAGTAGTAATACATACTAAAAAAATGATCATATATACATATACTTGACTCTATACAAGTCAAGGTAAATATACAGTAACATGTTGTGTTAAGATCCAAGAGGCAACTTTCATCTGCCAGATATTAGGTGTCTACCAGATATCTGTTGAGCAATGGAAAATTAGTATCTGTATTTGTGATGTAAGCCTATGTGATGAGCCCACTGGTAAAAAAAATCCATTCTCTTCCTTTTTCATCAGGTTCTTTATTTCTGCTCTACGAGGAACCTTTGGAGCATCGCTTATTCTGAAAGCACAGCAAGTAGATAAACTTCCTAAGGGGCAACAGGCTCTTGAAATCCAGAAACTAAGATCAAGAAAAGAAGCTACTTCATGTGCACCTGTGGCATCACCTGCATCTAATGATGACCCTGACCAAAGCACCAGCCACTTATGTGTGTCACCGTTTCTACATCCAGCAGCTCTGTCTCAGGGGGACAAAGAAAATCAGGGATTTTCTGCCTCTGAAGTAAATCCTCTCGAGAGACTGAGACCTGAGGAAGGCTACTACTTCTTCAATAGGTGGGCAGAGGAAGAATCTGCTGCCACAGATCCTTCAGCAGGGCCTTTCTCTGGCCATCATCCCCTTGTGCCCAGCAGGGTAACACCTCCTGGGCAGGATGGTGGCAAACTGACTAAAGATTGTCCCAAAAACTTTAACTACGGAAGCCACCGGCGGTCAGTGAGTTCAGTGACACTCTGAAGAAACATTCAGAAATGAAACCCACAGCCCATGTGGAGAAGGACACCACAGGGAAAATAAAAATATTTATGCTTAGCCATTATGCTCACTAGAAATGGAGCGAGAGGTGACTGGATTAGTGCAATAGCGACTCTAATATGCAATTTTAGCAGAATATATCATTGCCTGGGTTTATCATTACATGACTTTTTGATCATCCTGGTTTGGTCATGTTAGAGGAACATGAGCATCATGCAGTTGCTGAGAATTGCACAATTGCACAATTTTTGTCAGCAAATATTGTATCAGATTACTAGGGAATACTTGTGAGGTTTCAATGGTGTTATTATTATGCTATTGAGGTAATAGAAAGAGAATCCATTCTTTATTAAACCAAGTCTTAAAGCAACGCATCCCACTCTAGATTTTTTCTATCAAAACCTTAAAAAGAGCTTACTGACTTAAAAATTATAATTTTGCATGAAAAATTGTTACCTGCAGATACTAAAGTTACGTGCACAATAATAACAATAGAAAGACATCAGAGAATGTTCCAGGTTTTTATATATGTCCTTTATGCATACAATTATATCAGCTCTATAACCTGCTTTCACTGAAGAGTAAGCTTAGGATTTTTATGCAGATAGCAGTTTGACCTGATACTGTTAAGAAAAGGAAAAATGAGCTTACAAAGATGAAGAATACAAATACTGGACTACGTGAACTGCCAGGAAAACTCCGTGATGAGTGGAGTTTGCTTCTTCATACTTACCAAAGTAGACAAATATAACAAGTCACATTCAAGCATTTATGTCCTAGAATTGTAAAGCTGGCCCCTGATTTTTCCTCTCGAAATTTGGTTTATTTCAATTCCCTCTATTGTTATGTGGTGCTGCTGCATTCAATCAATTATGGATCATGCTCCTCCTCACAGTTGGTCACATACATTAATTGATGGATCTCAATAATGGAGATTTTGACAAGCCACGTATGAAGGTCATTAATCACATTGTACTAAGTACATGGTGTAAAATGACCAAAATATGCATGATATATTCACCTTTTTTGGTATCTCAGGGCAACAAGTTGCAGGAAAAAACCATAAGATGTCACCATCATAACTACTTATTGCAATGCAATGCAAAGTGACTTCGATATTTCTTATAGAAATGTTGACTAGTAAGACCATTTCCCAAGTTTTTCTTCACAACGTGGGATGAAATCTTACCTGGTTTTAAATTCAAGCCATCTGTACTTTTGTGAAACTACCACTGGTTCTGATTTAATACGTTTTAAGCCTTTTTAATACATGCTATATTTAGCTCTTTGCTACCTATCACAACATGTGATCTGTCTAATAATGTATTTAGCAAGTGCTAATTTAACTTCTGTATGTTATAATAATTACTGTAGCTAGTGTCTTCAAGTTCTTACTTTAATACAACTCAGGCAAAACTGAGTAGCATATCTCCCACTGGGATTTCTGGCAGCCAGAGCATGATTATATGTAAGAACTCCTTTTGTTAGAGTATTAATTGTCAGCTGTTCAACAATCTAGTAGGAGATTTTTTTGCATGATGAAAAAAATGAAGGAAATTAAGTGTAGCTGAGATTATTTTTAGTGGAGTGTGAGATTGCTCAAATGTTTGCTCACTAGCTGGGAATGGACCTGGAGTGACAAGACTAAGCATCAATCCTTTTACCATTCATAGCCTTTTTTTACATTAAATGGTCCGTTTCCTTTGAACTTAAAGAAGCTGTCAATTTCCTACACACTCTAATACAAAATGTAAAGTGTTTTAGAGAAATTAATGTGATAAAGTCACACCTTTGCTGTGTTGTTGAGAGGACAAAAACAGAAGTGAAGGAGTGCTTTTCCTACTATCATCCATGAGCAGCAAACTCATATTTCCACAGACTGCTCCTCTGTATTGTAGGAATGCTTATCAGGAGAACTAGGTGTCAAATTTATCTGAATGTGCAAGGGGCTGGACATGTCATGTTTACCCAGATCTGGAAGACTTCCTGAATTGAATTCCAATTGTACCCTTTCCTGAATTGAAAGGCAAGACTTAATTTCGTGTTTTCTCATCACTCTCTGCAAAATGCTTCTACCCTGCATTTTGTCCTGGCTTAGGGTCAGAAAGATCATAGAGGGGAGGGTCCTTTCAAGAAAGGGAGGGAAAACAGGATTGACCCCTAGAAGCTATTTAGTGATGGAGTTCCTGCTATGTCTGAGAATAAAAGAAGTGGAAGAGTCCTTTCCTAAGTAGTTTCTAAGCTTTAACCAGAAATACTTGAGTCAGTTAAAAGAAAGAAAGAAATAATCCAATTTTGCATGGATGTCTTAAATAATTCTGTAGCTAAACATATAAACTGGTAATTCTGTTATGTGGTGGATGACAACAAATGGTGCAATGGATGAATTTACATGGACAGTTTGCAACATAGAGGAAAAAAACCTTCATTTTCCTTGATCTTTGAGGAGAGAGAAAGCTGAAATAAAGAGAAACAAAAGTCAGCACTATGCAAGGCTTGGCCTGTGCACTCCAGCTGGCTCTAGAGCTGTCAGTATCTACCCTCCTGGGTGACAGTGCTGCCAGCCCTCCACTGAAGGGGGAGGTGCCTCAGTGATGCTGCCTCAGTTCTGGACTCATACTCACTGCTAAGCAGTTTAATTTTCCATACGCCCTTGGCTATGCACTTACCATGAACTATCTCATGTTCAAAAGATGGTGAACAGACATTTACTTCCCTCTGAACATGAGATAAATTTGGGATGTAAGATCAAGAGAAAAATCTTTTTTTCCAGTGAAAGCAAGCCTACAGCAAGACACACCGTCCCCTAAGGAATTTCTTTGGAAGAGGAGAGGTGTATTTACTAAATGGGTTATTTAGACCTAACTGGATTTCCAAGGTAGCTTTATTTATTTATTTCAAGACTTATTTAATAATACTGTCAAGGTCCATGTTCCATTAATTCTAATGTGAATGCTTCATAATAGAAGAGGTGTCTCACTTTTTAATGTATCCTCTGGTGATATTCAATATTTCATGCCCTTGGACAATAAAACATTAAAATTAACAGGGGGATGTGTGAAATTACTGCATTCTTTTTTTCTTGTTTCTGATATTATTTTAATAATTGTACTGCATTTGAAGCAGTGCTTTGAGCTATATGGAGCTGTACCTATGTGAAAAACAGGAGGTGGCGTCTCACACAGAGGTGAGCAAGGGCTGACCTGCCGGGTCTCTTGGCTAACAGTTGCAGTCCCCTGCTGCTTGCAAAAGTCAGTGAAGAGCCATCCCTCATGTTCTAAAAACAGGCAAATTCTAGGCTCTTTTAACACGAGAGGCAGGAAATACAAACACGTCTACACTTTGTTCATGTCTGTCTCAATATGGTCAGCTGGAGATGTCTCTGACAGTTATAGATGATTATCTGCTACATTGGAAATTGACTGCACAGCAATAACTGTGCAGTCTAAAACCCAGGACTATTCAGGTGTGAAAGAGGAAAGATCCCAGTTTGTTCTCTTTTCCTATATATATCAGTTTTAAAACTCTGTGGAGATGGGTTCTGTGCTGAAGCACGGTGAACTGCTACTTTTCCCAAGGATGAATCACATATATTTTGCCACTTCATTGGCTGGTGCTGCAATTTTTATTCATCTGTTTGATTGGAGTTTGAGGTGGTGTATGGGTACAGCTCTATTAGCTTTAGGGGTAAGGTGACTGCAGGCAGGATGTGGCATGATTAGGTACTTGTAAGCAGCACTGATGAGTAAAAATACAAACGTGGAGACAAGAGACTCTTGAAGATAATGATCACAGAGGATGGGATTTAGAGAGATGACCAAACAATACTGAAGAGCTGTAGCGTACTTTTGACATTGCCAGTGACTGGAACTTGTTGCAATTATCAGTACATGAGACAACTTCAGACAGAACTTGCTGTCTGGCTATTAATAAAAGACCCACTTATTCTCATTTACATAAACAAGGTTGAGACTGAATAGAGTCTGAATCATTATTTTTCAAAAAATACCCGGGGATCTGTTTTCTGAAGGCATGACAAGGCAAGGGTTATTCACCCAGATTCCCAGTGGAGCTACTGAAGTATGGTCCCACCTCCAGCCACACTTTCCGTGTTCGCGCCCAAAGAACTCGTGTGGTTATT
Organism: Aleadryas rufinucha; assembly: GCA_013397815.1. Taxonomy (NCBI): domain Eukaryota; kingdom Metazoa; phylum Chordata; class Aves; order Passeriformes; genus Aleadryas; species Aleadryas rufinucha. The sequence continues at coordinate 161,317 of VZTH01017191.1, read as the reverse complement.
GTGTTCTTCAGCAGGAGAGCAGAGATCTATAAATTATCAACATAAATGAAAGAAGGGTCAAGTTTTGGCTCACAGAGACCAAATTTTGACCTTCACTTCACAGAAACGAGGTCATGCTGCTGCAATATCTTGTACCCATTACTGTTCAACACCATAAAGCTGAGACAAACTTTTAATGTGACTGGGAGAGGAAGCAGGAAAAATATTTGCAAAAAGTAGCTAATAAAATGGAAGAGGAATCTAAACAGAGATGGTTCCTTGCCTTTTGTATGCTTGTATTTCTCTCTTTTACCAACATTTTTCTATTTGACCTCCAACAGATCAAATAAGGAACTTCTGGACATTTTTTTTTTTTATTCAAAAAAAGACAAACATAAATCAATAGACTGCAGGCAGGTCAGTAGAGCTCATTTGAAATCAGCTGGTTTCCACTGGAGTTTTATTAGTGCCTGTCTCGTTAATACTTTAATTCCAAAGATTTTGCCAGGAAGAACAAATATCTACATATGCTCAATCAGAATGGATCTTCTTTCACAATGTTTAGGCAGAAATGTCATGGTCTAAATCAAGCTGAAGAGCAGAGTAGACTTTTCATTCTGTTCCTGTGTACATGGGGTGGGGGGTGAACTATCAGTATCAAGACCAGGAGTACACCGTAATGATAAAGGAAGAACATGAACACATCCAAGACCTTCTGGAGCATTCCAAACAAAATCTTGAACTGCTTCCAAGCATTGTTCAGAGGTCATTAAGGGCTTTAAGTGTCCATCTAACACGTACTACGAGTAGGAAAAGTAAAGTGTGCATCCACGCATGTAAGTGCAGAGGACTCTGAAGACTGGCCACACTCTTGCAATAGCTAAAATGAATTTGGTTTTAATCATGTCTTGAGAGGAGACAATGCTGTAAAGATTCAAATGCTCTTTCTCAAAAATTTTAAACACAGAAATAACATGAATTTTTTCTTAAGATCATTTGCTCCATTTCATAATCTTCAATTTCACAGTAGGGAAGGAATATAGTCCAGAGACATCAAAGAGCCAAAATTGTGCTTGCAGCTATTAGTTCTTAGATGGAAAAACCCAAAGCTGTAATTTAGAGCCAAAAGGATTTTAACTCTCCAGCACTCTTCAATAATGCACCAAGCACAACTACCAAGTAAATATTTTAAGTCCTAATACTGATTTTGAAGACAGCATATTTAAAAGGAATGTTCTGGCACAACGTGTGTGTTTGGCTTGTGTTCTTTAAAATTTAAAATGATTTGCAGTGTCTTGAGATTTTTTCACTTAACTGGTTATTTGTGATTTATTTTCACAGAATCAGCAACAGTTGAGTGTCTGAGGAGAAAGACAACCCCATGTCACCTATTTGTCTACCCAAGTCTTTATGAACAAAAAAACCGAACTCAGTTCCTGTGCGGAATGAGATTAGCCCTAGAGTGGGGCATGCTTGAGGAGAACATGCCTACTGGAGTTTTGAAATTCATCCACTATCTGTCACCAAAATAAAGTTTTTCTTTACTTCTAGTGTATAGAAATATATCACAATAATGGTAGGGATGAGGAACAAGCTCATATGCTGTGATAAATGACAAGACTTCCATGGTGTTCAAAGCATTATCAGAATCCATTTCATACCTCATCTGTTACTGTAAGCATAAAATATGCAAATGTTCTTCACTCTTGTAAATGTCAGCATACTGGGGGCAAATGCTTTGATCTTCTATCAGCAAATAATATTAAATTATAGAGTGTTTAATCATGCTTGGTGAGAGTGATGAACTTTAAGGTACGAGTTTCCTTCCAATCACTTAATCTTCAGTTCCCCTGAAAATGTATAGCATCATTTACAAAATCCTGAAAATAACTCCCTGTCTTGGAGGCTTCCTGATGGTCCAAGGCTGATGGTAGAGCACTAAAATACAAACCATTTAGACATAAATATTATTTTGGTTGAGGAAATCAGGTATTTGAGCTTATAAATTGCAAACAAAATTTGAAAATCAGAACTCTCGGATTTTCTGGCACCTCTAGGCAGTGAAATTTTCTGTATTTATAGAAGAGTCTACATTATCTGGTATGACAACCTAAAAACTGATGATTTCTAAATTAAGCAGGTGTATTTACCAGGCCAGAATGCAAGTGGTCGGAAGGTAGGAGTGCTCCACTGGAGTAACTGGAGGTCTCAGGTTTTATGTGTGGAGACTCTCCCCTACACTCCCCACCTGCTCTTTCCAAAAGGAAAGATGAAGGTAAAGGCATGGAGGGGACTTGTACAGGGGTTAAAGAATATAAAATTTCAAATACCAATAACATAGTGGAAGGTAATATGGCAGTATCTTAGCAACCAGAGGCACTTCAGGAAAAGCTGTACAGGGAAATCAGCTACAGCCCGTTTTTAAGGCCTCTCTCTGGTTTACATTTGTTACGTGTTTTTGAAACTGGTTTTCTCATCACAGTATTTGAAATTTTTTTTTTTTTGAGGACTTCATTGTCTTCAGTTTCTGCTGAGAGAAGATACATTTTTATATTTTGGTCAGTAATCACTAATTGATTAGAGCAATTTCATTAGCATGTGCTGGACTTGAGGGCAGCTTAGAAGGGACAGTAGTGACAGGAGGGGTTGGTGCTGTATTGGAGAGAGAGCCCTGCACCTGTGGGGCCAGCAGCAAAGCCTCTGGTTCTTCAATGGCCCAGAGACAGGGTCTGCATACCCTGAGAAAGAGGAAAGGTTTTTTTATGTGATAACTCCACCTTTTTTTTCTGATTAAAGAGGTTTCATCACTTTGACTACAGTCTAGATTTTCGGGATTTCTGTGTCACCCCATTATATAGAAAAGGACAGGGTTTTTTGTAAATCATCTGAAATAAAGAAATATGTTTCATATTCAGCAGTCATGGGGCTTATGGAAAAAGTTTTATCATTATGCAGAATTAATATGCATCAGTGTATTTTCAAAATATCAGCTTTCAGTTCAGTGGTTTTGGTATAAAAATGTTGAAATCTTGAAGGAAAAAGGAATTTGCAGCTAGTCAAATACTAGAAAAATTTATGTACACAAATGCCAGTACATTAAAGTGTCATATTCACTTTGTTGCTCTTTGATTGTAGGAGTTTCAGCACCTATTGCTTGCTCTTATTCCTATCATTAACCTTCGTGATAACGACCACAAACATCAAAAGTTTGAAAACTATTTCATTGAAAGTATGTCCTTAAAGATGTTCTATTCAATACATATAATCACATTTTATTTGCATACTGGAAAGTTACAATTACCTAAGAAAAGGAAAAAAGTGAAAATGCAGACTAGCTCTGTTTGATAAAATGCAGATATTTAAGTCTTTCTGTGGGCAAACCTCTGGTTTGCAATTTATTTAAAGCTGACTGTTGTTCAGTGATAAATGAAAATCTTTCTAAAATTTGGCAAGAAATAGGAAATTATCCAGAATTCTCTAAATGCTCACATTCAAGAAATATATTGTCTGTTTAATACTCTTTATCTAAGCTCTAATTAATTATCTGTGACAATGGAAAAGATTGTTTCAGCTCACAAAAGGAAAAGAGGTAATTTATTGTAAAAACACTGTGATTAGCTTGTGTATAATTCTTTCTTTGTTAAGCCACTAATGGCTCAACTGTGCTAAAAAAATCAGATATTTAGGAAAAGGAAAATAAATAATTTTACTGTATCCCTGAAAAAGAAACTGTACATAAGTGTTTTTAATTACGTTGTACTAAGACTTAAGCTCTTGTATTGAAACCCTCTGTCCATCACCAGCAGTAAGGTCTTATAAGTCTTGTTACTTACTAAAAATTCATCCCCCTCCAGGGCCTTTCTGTTTTGTTACCTGACTTGGATTTTTCTCAAGGGCAATTTTTAATTAGTACCTTGAGGTTAAGATGTTGCTTGTTTGCTTCCCGGGCCGTTTTGAGCCAGTGGCTTAAGGCTGGTCTGCCCTCAGCACAGGGATCCTATGAGAATAAGCAGGCTTTAAGCTGTAGTGGCTGGGACTCTTGCAGAACTGGGGGATGCTGGGCAGAAAATGGTAGTGCCAAATGTGGTGAGAATCCAGATCAGATTTATCAGGAGAAATCCCTACTAATATCTTTAACCTTATGAGAATTAAAGCTATTATTTCAAAGGGAAATCTGAATAGATTCACAAAGAGGAAATTTTAAACACTATACATGTCAATAGCTAACACCTTGGACAATAAACTGGAATCAGCTCCCTGTGCAAGTACAAACATTCATCAACACTGTTTCATGTCCTGCCACTCCAGCAGCTGTCATCCATGGCATTCAAGTTTCTTTAAGTCTTTCCAGTCAATATTAATGAGACTCTAAATGCTCAGATTGCACCTGACAATTAGAGTAAATTGACTGATTTATTGTCTTCATAGTCTTTTGAAGAGTGATAAGCACTTGCTTTGGCTAACGGAGGCGATTTCTTGATTATAGCCTTTGAATCCATTCTGGGAGGCTGCTGAGGGCCGTCCTCTGGTTTGGAAACGGGTGAATTACACTGACTGCTGACCGATGATGCTGCATGAGAAAGCTTATGTGATGGGATACCAGATATTGCCTCAATCTCTTTATCTGAACAGTAAGGGAAAGACTGGCTGGAGAATTTAGCGGGAGAGATAAGCAATGTGTTGATACATGGAGACCAGTTAACAGCGGAGCGTGAGCTGCTCAGTATTACTGAGATGGTCTTAACATAGAAGAGGAGATTTTTCAATTTAGGTAATTCTGAAATTCCACTCATGGCAACAGGCAGGTGAGCAAGGGGTGACATTCAAAGTAGCATACTGGTCCAGCATTCTCTCTTCCAGGAAAACTGTGAAGAGTCTTGTTTTTCAAGTATTAAACATTGAGCACTACAGGTGAGACTCTCAACCCTGTCATGTAAGGTACCATGGACCTTTTCCTGCTGAGAATATCTATGAAAGGCAATACAAAATTGTAATTTTGTTTTGTAAAATAATTAGAAATATTCCACATTGGTTTTTGTACTGTATAGGTAGCCTTTTTTATTTTACTTTTTTTGTTCAGCAGCAATGACTTTCTGTAGACTCCTGCTGCACCTGTAAACACAAATTTTTACCTGCTCGCCTATTATCAGAATGATTCTAAGGTTCCCAGAAAGGCAATCCTCACCATGCCAAGTGGGCAACAGTGTTACAAATAGTTGGCCAAACCCTTCTATTTATGTATACATCTGTATATATATATAATGTATGCATATCTGTATATGAAGAATGCACAGAAAGAAAATGGCTGCACATGGCAGTTTGGTACCCCCAAATAAAAGTGAGATAAGGCCTGCTGAGCCCACATTGTGCTTTCTCTGGACTCATGCTCAGCCACAGCCCTCCCAGTGGGTGCTGAGAACGCCTGTGGCTTCCCAATGCAGAGCTACTCCAGGGGAGGGAAGATGAGGTAGGGACTTCAGAGGTGAACACACAGCAGCCATAAAAAAGGAAAGAGGCTACCAAGTTTTGCACCTTGCTCCAGATATTGACTGGTGTCTCTTCCTAAGTCACTGTTCCTTGCACAGATGCAGCCCAGATTTATGTAAAGTTTTATGAAATGAGTTCTCTCCTCATTAATTTTCCATTTGCAATCCCCATCCACTTCTTTTCCTTTGCCTTCTTTCTGCTTCTTCTTGGATGTTTTCCTCTTGCTTCTTATTTCCCAAGGAGGTATATAGGAACGACAAACAAGAACAGAACAGAGCTGAGCTAATTAGCAGCTGCTTTAAGTTATTGTTTATTCTGCACAGGAACACATGTAAAATCAATGCCAGTCGGTATCACAAACATGACGCTAGATAGAGACAGCCCAAAGCCTTGAAAGCCCATCAACACTTTCCTTTCAAACTCACCATTTTGCTTCTGAGGAGTCCCACTAAGAGAAATTTCCTGGCTCCATAGGTTCCTGCCAGGAGGAAAATTGTTGGAAACACATTTCTCACCAATTCCGGGTAAGTGAAATCACCTTGTGAACACACTGAGTCAGTGCAGCATCATTACGATTTGAAAAGGGGAAGAAAGAAATCACAAAATATTTGTTTTAAGGAAGAGGAAAAAGAAGGAAAATAAAGAGAAAAATTAAAAGGAAGTTTGCCCTTTTCCTTCTTTTCACTATCATAAAGCTCTAATATTGCCTATTTTGGTTCCAGCTACTGGAAAAAAGCCAGAAAAATACTACGTTCTTTCCGGTTGAAGATCCATATTTTCAGCATGGACTCATCAGTCCTGGGTGCCCAAGCACATAATGCACATATATATGTTTGTATTACACAGAGCGGGTTCATGTGGGTTTGCAAGTGCTCTGACTGGGTGTGGAGGAGTTTGCAAAGATGCAGTTCAGCTCAGCGGTTCTGCATTTCAGCCCAGGCAGGAAAACAGGAATTAGCTACATCTAATAGTAAATCATACTGTATTTATATCATTGTAAATGCAGTTTCGTTTAGAAGCTCTGAAATTTGTTCTATTTTCTGGATCACTTTACATTGTTGCTCATGCAAATACATGAATTTGCTCTAATTTCCATGAAAACAATGTGGAAAGACTTGCACTGGCTTCAAGAACCAAATCACAACTGGCAAAAAGCATAATTTAAACTTGCTTGCAGTTCATTAAAAAAAATCTACAGTGATGTCCAAAAAAGAAAAAAGCCTCTGTCAAAATGAAAGCAGGACATTTAGTTGAACAGACTGCATCACTTCTACGAGCTCTAATTTGTTGGCCAGGCTGAGGTATGTCAGTGTCACCTAGCAGCTTTTGAAGGTCATTCAGACTTGACCATGATAAACTCCATAGAAAAGCCTAAAAATACGTTAAATTACCAATTAATATTTTTAAAAATGTGTCAAAAGTATCACATTTGACATTAAAAAATTAACACTGTACAGAAGGACATGAATCAAAAACTAAATGTCGTGGTGGCAGTTAAGCAGTGGAAGGATTTAAACTAGTAATCATTAAATGATGTAACACTGGGAAGTAAAGGTGTTCAAAGTCTCTCCTCCAAAAGGTGTACGTGTACAACCAGATTTATATACAAGTGTGTATAACGTATCTATGTACATTATTCTAGATAAGTTGTATGTTTTTCTAGCTACTTATATTAACAAAGATAAAAGATTACAAGTTTTGTCCAAAGTATTTACTTCCTTCTCTGTACAATTCCATATTCTTCAGTAAGTCTATATTGAGCTGCTCTCAGACCACATGAAGATCAAGGCATGGAGCACAATGGTGGGTGTACTGTTAAAATCAGGTGATTTCCCATGGCACTGACACTGCCAAGACTGATGGTGAAGATAAATCACTCTGTGTGGAAGAGTACAGCCAAAATGAATGGGCATGGTGTTCAGAAAAACTTAAGCTGATTTTGGCTGATGGATCAGCTATAGTGAGGACCATGTCAACCACCTAGTGTATCGTGAATGAACTTAAACTATGAAAAATTAGAATTAGTAGAAGCTAATTTAGGGTTAAAATTATTTGTAATAGGGTTTTGAGTAGTTCCACATGAGGCAGGTGTAGGCCTTCCTTTGGACATTAGACAAAGTGTCCCTTGCAGAGATTTTCTAGGTTATTTTTTAACAATTAAAACATTCAACTAAAAAAAGGGAACATTCCTAAGAACTTTCAGACTTGTAATGCACCAGGGCATCTGCTAAAATTAAGGGAATTAGACACTATAGAAAAAGAGTGGATTGTGTGCACGTTGCATGTCACTGTCTGTCTACTTGTGATTTCCATTCACCTACACACAGTCTGCAGCTGAATTAGCTGGTCCCTGCAGCTCACCCGTGCAGTCTGGTTCTCTCTGAGTTTACACTTGCAGCCATTCATCGCTCTCCAAGTCACGCACAGGGACTGCTCCAAGGTGGGGGAAAGAGCAAGTCCTAATAGGATCTGCCGGCAGGCTCTTCTGAACAGGCTATTCCAAAATCCATCTAAGTGTACAGTGCTTTAAATCAAATCTGAGCCTGGAAAAGAGAAATAAGTTTGAGTGTGGGGGAAAAAAGCCCAGAAAAACTTTAATGGCAGCAAGAGTGGAAAAACATTTTACAATAATTCTTGAATGACTCTACCCCAAAATTTTTTCTCTGTTGCTCTCCTCCTGTCTCCTGTGAATCTTGGGCTTAACATCCATTCAAACTGGGAATAAGCAGGTTGGATACCTGGCTGCTCAAAACCAGTGTAACTCCTCCAGGCCCAAGGGGCACCATCATTTCGCCACTGTGTGGGCAAGAGTGAAAATTTTGCTGCCTTTTTTTCCCTCCTCTTTTTTCTTTTTTTTTTGCATGTCCCCAGCTGATATAAGAGAAAACATCTCACATATTCTCCCATGCCTGCCTTGGTGCTGGTCTGTCACGAGGGAAAAAGAGATGAGCCAGGCAGGGCAGCCCAGATAGGAATGGGAGGAAATTATGAACTAAATGGCTTGTGGTGCTCTCACTCAAGGTAAATAATTTCAATTTGTTTTATTGAGCTGCCTCTGAAATCATGGAGATGTTGGCAGTGTTTGGGAGCATTGAGCTTCCAGTCAGTGCAGCTGAGGCACACTTGGACATCCCTCCTTGCCTGGGCCCCCACATCCAAGCCACAGAGCTGCATGCCAAGCCTATGCAGCCAGGCCAGCCCCAGCATTGCTGCAAAGTCCCCTGTGTGGAGACCCTGATCTGCCAGCAAACAGCAGCCTGCAGACCATGGGCACCTTCCTTCTGTGTCATTCACCCATCACCAGCTTCTCCTGGAGGTCAGCCCTTCTGAATTGCCACACAGCAACCTGCAGACAAAATAATTAGCTCACAGACATTTTCTTTTTCATTTTAAGAAATCTTGTAGTATTTCAGATATCTCTACTTTTCTCATTTTATTAATTTTGCTCGGGTTAAATGAAAGCTGATAAATTAGAAGCTGCTGTAAGACCCGCAAAAAAATAGGTTATGTAAGCTCATTTTTATTTATTTAGCATTATATCAAAGTTGTTTCTTATCATTCTTCAAGTACATTGTGCTCAGGAATAAATTAAACTATTCAACACAGAGGAGCAGATTTTTCTACTGCTGATTTTCTCTCTTTATCTGTATTCTTACTCTATTATTGGGGAAAAAATAACAAGCTCAGCTAGAGCCGGAAGAATCTTTGCAAGCTCTGTGCATCACGCCGTGCCATTCCTCACACGATCCAAGTGGGCCACCTATTGGGCTCTGCTCGACACAACAAGTAGCAAAGCTAGAAGCACAATGATGTTTTTCTTTATATAGTGACTTGCTGATGTTGACAGAGTGACAGCTCTACCCTTTCTGGAGTGAGATCTGTGCAGGAAACAAAGTCAAATAAATAATTTCCCGTGGTGTTTTCCCCTCTCCTTCTCCTGCATGCTCGGCCAATCTACTGGGAAGAAGCCAGGCTGGCTGGAGGGGCTCCAGTCCCCCAAGTTCCAAATCCGGCTCCCAATGGTTTCTATCATGTCTTGAATTACTTCCACTGCAAAGTGGTCTTATTTTACATAAATTGTGACAAGAAGAGCGAGCAGAGACTTCCACAGTCTCAAAAAAGAAAGAAGGGGGAGCACAAGGGTAGCTGGAGACAGAACTACCACTTGGGAAACCCAGCAGGGCTGTAGGGTTTGGTAGGTTATGGCCCCTCTGGATTTACATCTGGCAGTGCCAGGCAGAGAAGGATGAGGAGCATTCAGCCACATCTGGCTGACACTCGCTAGGAAAGCTCAGGGCTCCTGCCAGGCTGGGTTTCTGCTGGAAGAATCCAGGGAGGAAAAACAGGAACCAGCAGGGAGCAGGGTTTGGGGTGAAGCTGACATGCACCATGTCTGCTCTACCTCGTGGCCACAGGCTGAGCGATCTCACCGCCTGCCCTGCTTCCCCCAGTCAAGCTGGAGACAGTGTGTTGGGTGAACGAGGAAGATGTCAGTCCCCTGACTCACCTGTAAAGGGTAGAAGCATCAAAAAACCCAAAGAAAATCCAACTCCACCTGTTAGAGTTCACAGTCAACAGAGTAGGTCTTCCAGAAACCACACGGTTTCTGGGGAAACAGAAGCACGGGCGAAAATCATTTGCTGGAGGCCACCAGCCCAGCAGTTGCTGGTGGTTGCCCCCACTGCAAATGTTATGTGATAGCTGTCATTTTATATCTCCATTCTGCTCAGAGAGCAGTGAGGGCAGCAGCTTTATGGGTCACATGAGGAGAAGCCAAGGATCCTCAGGGACAGGCGGCTGTTTTCTGCCCACAAAAGGATTTGTGATGCTAGCTGAAGGCATATGGCAAAGCCTGTAAATCACACTGAGAAGGGGTAACACTACCTACAGACACTTGTGTGCATGTACACCTGGGGGGCCTCTCCCTGGGCATTGCAGGGCATGAGCACGTCTGTCCCATGGCAAAGCACTTCAAATATGTAACTGCTGAAATAACTAATCGGCACCTGACACAGCAAATAGATGAGCAATTGCTGAAAGGCCCCGAGGTTCAGGTCCTGAGATAATGCCTAAAATGGGTTTGTTACTTTCAGTTAGACAGAAAAGTCTATACTTACTATAATTGCCAGCTTGCTATTTGGTATGGGTGAGGGCAAGGGAGAAGTTAAATAAATGTGTGGGTGACACTGCTGAGAGAATGCACAGAGTACACTGACAAAAATCCTTTTTGTCCTTTTTATTTTTTTAATAAAAAAATAAGAGAGCATGACATCAAAACTCCAGCGTACATCAAGAATCTGACTTGACTGGGGGCCGAGGTGCTCTTCCAGAAGTACCTGAGTCAGAGGAAGGGGCCACGAAGGTCTCAGCAACCTGGAAATTTCCAAGCATAATGCTAGCATTAAGCTGTAGGAGACATTGTCTAGCTGTGAAACCAGGGGAAAGAAAATAAACTGAGGACTTGGGAGAGGGACTCGGGCACAAGGCAAGTGGCAAAACAAACCTGAATTGCTAAGGCAGGAAGGGAAAGGGGAATGGCAGAAGCCCGTTGTTTCTCAGCCCAAGATACATGATACCAGGAAATTTTTCCCAGAGCACAGAAATTAAATATGAGAAGCACGTTCTGTATCTGTGAGTGTTTACATGTGCTTTGAGGCATAAATGCAGCCAGAAATGGCACTAAGAGGTAGTGATTTTCAGTATTACTTTCTTCTCCTCTTTCTTCTTCATACCCACTGGCCTGAAAATGGCAGTTCACATGTTCAGATTTCATCATTAGTTTTGGAAGTTATCAGGTTTGTGCTTATATAAAGGCTATGAAAGAAATCAGTTCTTCTGTTTAAACAAAGTAAAATAAATCCTTAGGTTTCCTTTTCTTTTCCTTTTTAAAATGACATCAGAAGTGTGAACACTGGTAGGAAAATAATTGATGCATTCTAAAAAACTCTCAGGTGTGAAAAATGTTGAAGGCTCAACAACCCTATTAATGCTACGAGTAGGTGTTAAACAGCAGATTTATGAAGCAGCACCTGCATAGTATAAAATATAAATGGCAGAAATTAAGACAAAAAAAATCTTGTGCAAACACCCCAAATTTTTTCCCTTCTAGAATCAGTCCTGAAACTCAGCAGCTGGCAGAGGAACATGGGGCAGGTCCAAGGTCCACCTAGACAGAGAGCCTCTCCAGCAGGTAGCACCCCCCAGGCAGTCCCACAGGGGCTCTGGGAGAATAGCTGCAGGTGGCAAAAAAAAGGGCAGAGTTGTCTCTTCCCAAGGACCAGTGGGTTCCTGTAGCCGTGCTCCTTTGTGAATCTAGAAGTGAACACCCTCAAAAAAGTCAGGTTCTACTTTTTATCCAGTATCTGTAACCAGGGTCAATGAGCTGGGGTACTTTTCAAAGATGATTTATCTGTGCTGACTGTGATGCTCCCAGAGGACTTGGTTTCAGTGATGACCTCTTTCCCTTTCCTCACCCCTCAACACTGTGTCCTTTATCACAAAGTGCATCGTTATCCTGCCCTAGTCAGGTTTAGGGAAAAGGCAGTTTGTCCATCCAGCTGTTGATAAACCCAGTGAAGAGTATCTGCCTTGTCACTCTATTTATAAAGCACCGTGACAGAAAAATAAACTTTTCTCTAATAGTCTGAGATTTTTCTTTTAATCAAAAGCAGAACTAAACACTTGAAATGCATCAATTTCCCATTAGAACAGAAAATGTACTAACATCCTACGATATTGCCTTTACATTTCACTGTTCCACTGACATTTCAGGAGTTTAAAATGAAAAATCAGCTTTCATAAAGCAGGAGCTTGATTAAGAAAACTTGTTGAAATTGTAATGGAAAGATCAGAACAACTTCATTAGTCTTCATTAAAGAAAATAAATGTTATTTCTATTCCCTTAATATACAATCGTATATTTCAACTATTAATATTGCAGGGATGTTCCTTTTGTCCCAGCATTTAATGTATAAAGCTGCAAACCTCCTTGCATGAAAAACAACTTAAGATCACTAGAATGGCATGCAGTTCATCTTTTTTAAGGTCATTAATTTTCTGTAAATACAGCAGAGTCGCTTTCCATTGTTTGCAGTAATGGAGAGCTCAGAGCAGTTTACCCTGTTACTACTTATCATTCATCTAGGTGATAATTTTTAAAAGCTTTTAAATTATAATGATAAAGATGGTTAGAGGAAAGCTACAGCCTTTCAGAGTGTTTCATGCATGATAGATTACCCCACCAAAAAAGATGATTCTCATTTAAGAAACGTGCCAGAGATAGCTGCACCTCAAGCAATTGCATTTTAATGTATTTTCAAGCATCCACCTTGTTTTAGGCATCTTGCCCACATCCATTTTAGAGCATAATTGAACCATCCTCCTGCCTGTGTCCCCCACCCCAGGGGCTCAGCCTCATCCAGCTGGTCCCAGGGCTCCTGACAGCTTCACCCCGGTGCCTGGGCAGGGACTAGTGACCCACCAACGCTTAGGGTGCCAGGGAATTGCCACAGGCACAGGGCTGGTGACACCACAGCCCTCGGCCTCTCTCAGGGCAGAAATCAGGGCAGAAGGAGTCAGAACAATGTACAAATCCCAACACACTTGGTACCACATTTGCAGCATCTTTTATAGAGGCCCTCCTCATGAAAAACACCTGTGATGAGAACCTTGCAACCAAAGCATTGAGGGAAGAAGGCTCTCTTGTTTCCTTGGCTGCCACCCTTCTGCAGTGCTCATAGACACCTCCCAGCCCTCTGTTTAATAAGGTCACCATTCACACTGCATGACCCAAAGCCCATGGGAGCTCCTTAATCTCACACAGTTCTGATGGCAGCGACCAGCTGGGACAGTGGCTGTGGGAATGCTCCTCTGGGGAGCTGCTCCTAAACTCAAGCTTTTTTTTTTTTTAAAAAAAGAGACTATTTTTTGGGCAATAATCATTCTTCTGTGTTGCCACCCAGGTGCCAAATATATAAGCCAGGCACTTTTTGAAAATGAAACTTTGTTTAAAATAAAAGTAGAGATGAAAGAGTTCCCAGCACACATCCAGGCAGGTGAGCCTGCTCTGCTATGACAGGACCAAAGCCATGTATCCAATAAACTGATCAAGATTAGAAGTACATTTTGTTTGGTTTTTGTTTGGAGCTCTGTGATAGACCCTATCAGTGTGACGTGTTAACTTTTCAACCAGCACCTCCCTCTATTCCTGCAAGAACTCTGATTGCCTGCTGGAAGGATTTGGGTTGTGTATGAAAACGCAAATACTTCTGGGGAAAGATTTAATCCCTTCTCAATAATCTGGTTAGAGTTTCTGAGTCAAGAAGGATGAGGAAAGGCAAAACCAGCCCAGAAAAATTCCCCATGGCAGCAGCTCATTTGATTATGGAGGGAGCCCAAAAGCCTAGCTGACTTAGACATAGACTTGGTGAGCCTAAAAAAATAAAACATGAAGCAGCCGATCCTCCCATTCCCCTCTTCAGTCGCTCCAAGCCCTCCCAAGGCACATGCACCAGAAACCCAGCTGCATGTGTTAGGGCAGCTGTGTTACTGAAATTAAACCAGGTTTGTCCAGCTGAGAGGCAGAAGTGACCATCTCAACCCTTCCAGTACATCCAGCCTCGCAGCCTCGTCACTGGAGGCCACAGTCTAGCACTGTAGCATGCTGATTGCAGCCACGCAGAGGAAAGTAGGGCCAAACTCTATGGCATTCAACTTGACTCATATGCTCACTCCATATACTTTACAAATTCATTTTCCGTGGCTTTCCTACCCGTTAACCAGGGCACCTTGTTCTTATGGGCCCTCAGATTACTCATCCAAATTTCCTTCAGCACTTTCTATCTCATTACCACACTTGTATTTTTATTATTTCAGTGTAGTTTAGCAATTACTTAACAACAAATAAAACAACTGCAGCAGACACCCCAAGTAAGTGTCATTTCACAAATTATCTTTTTCTTGTTTCTTTTTTCTTTTTGCCCTCCTAATACTGGCGAGACTGCTGCAATTTCCTCTGGGCAATAGGCTTGCTTTGACTAAACCTCTCAGGCCTGTGTGTTGCAAACTTTAAAAAACATTTTAAAAAATTACAACTTAGTAGGTAGCATGTCCCTCTGCCATCTGTAGATCCTGGAAGAAGCTCTTGTGATCCTGAGACACCTAACACTAATCACAATGGAGTCAGCTGTGTATAACCATTTCTACTTAGGTTAGATTCCAAAACCATGACCCGTTCCAGCACCTGGATACTGAGGATGCTTCCATACATTATGGAGTCAGTCAGGCACTACAATAAACTATAAACCTAAAACAAATTTATTACATAGTCATTATGAGAACTGCTGTTCTGTGAGCTGGGAAGAGACAGGGGATTTGGTCATCATTCCCCATATTTTCAGAAAACACTGAGACCATCTTCAGACTAAAGGCAATTCTGAGTTTATATTCCAACATCTCTAAATCCACCTCCTTTCATTCCTCGTTTCAGCAGATTTAATAGTGTTTCCACAGAAAAATGCAGAAGATACGTCTCATCAGTAAGACAGCAGGAAAAACTAAAATCATTTGGTGTAAGTTTTAAAGGGAGTTCTTCAAAAATCACGCAGGAGTGGGTTTTGCTTGCAGTATTAAATTAGGGCAATTGACATATGGCATATCAAGTGATTAAGGCTATAAACTCTACAGTTAAGACTTGTACATAATCAAGTTCTTGAGAATTTTGCAATTAATGGGAGAATTGGTCCTCTCATAATCTATTTATGTAGAATACATCTATCATGCGTCATGATCAGCTCTCCAGCAAACAAGCTGTCAGGCATTGTGTGCCTTTGGAGCCCAGAATTCCCTGGAAGACACAAGGTCCCTCTTCCTGCTGGCACAAACAGAAGCAGTGGCAATGGGCAGAGAAAACCAAACACTGGAGCTGAGCAGAGGGAGATCCCCACACCCCCCTGCAGCCCCAGAGCACCCAGCACCGTGTTTGCTTTTTACAGCTGGCATTTGTCATTCTGGTTTTATGCGCTTCTTAAAATTTCATGTGAACACCTCCATCCCTGGGGTTTCCCTCCCTCCCAGCCACATCCTGCTCTTTCATTTCACCAGCAACTTGTAAGTTCCTGAAAATAAGGAATTCTAGTGGGAGTGCTGATTCAGCCTGAACTTTGCTGTACCAGCACAGAGAGCATTGAAAGGCTAAAATAAAAGGACTTTTCAATATCCAAGTCCATGTGCCGGATTGTTTTCTCCAGGGAACAACCTGGCAAGGTATCTGACAATATATATCCAGAGAAGCTTTCAGCTTGCCTGTGCTGTGCATGCCAATGAGGTGTGGAAAAAACAATCCATGCACCACAGTAGTGTATTATTTATGCATCATCACATTCATTCATGTAAAAAACCAGCCCTAAATTTAAAAAAGCAAGTATCAATATTGCCTACGTGCTGCCTCACAGGGAGAAGCTTGAGGGAAGAAGGGAAAAATTCAGTAATAAGGGCTCTTTTCTTCCTATCAATATAAAAAACCTGTGCCTCTGGAGCAAAGTTTATGCTAGCAAGTTCACTGAGGTGTTTCACAGAAATAAATCTGCAGAGAAAAATTGTCTAAGATAATAAAAATTCAGCAGCTGCCCATCTCAAGGTCAGGCCTTGCAACATGTTTGGGAAGAGGGGTGATATGTCAACTCTTAACTTTTTGGAATGCACCTCATGAAATGATGTCCTCTGAGTCCTGAATGTCACACTGGTTACAGCTTGGCTGGATCAAATGCAAGGACAGGACAAGTTGCAGGAGGGAATGTGAGTGGAATTGGCTGTAAGCTGCAGGAATACGTGTTTAGAGAAAAGTTCTGCAGCAGTGTGAGCAGGGAGGGGACCACTCCTTCAGAAACCAAATGACTCAGCAGATAATTTTCCACCAACTGTGGTTCCTTAGTTTAGTTGCAGCACAGCCAGGCCAGTGCCTGGCAGCCTGGATAGAAATGACATCCATGTCTCTGTATCCTGGGGAGCTTCATACTCTGCAGTGATATAGAGCAGAGAATTATGATTTCACTGTAAAACTGAGCAATATGATAACTTGTGGCACTGGAAAACCAGGCAGTGAATGAAACCAGAGGTTGTCTGCTATGATGCTAATTTGTGTGGTCCTCCTGCATCTCAGACAGGGGTCTGGTCAAATCAAGTAAAGAAGTCAGCCAGCCTTAATGTTAACATGCAGAAAAATCCAAGCTTTTCTCTAATTTTCACCTAAACTTCTTGGGCTCTGATCATTTAGACTGGTAGATATTTCTTCTCCTACCTCGGCTAAGATGCAAGGAAGGTGATGTACACTTAGGGTAAAAAGGAAAAAAACAGATGTTTTTCTGCTGCTGGCAGATTGGCAACAATTGCAGCCCTATGGGGGAGCTTTCCCCTGCCCACATTTCTGGAGAAATCACCATGACATCGAGCTCTGCGACTTCTAGGGGCTGCAGGAGGCTTCGAAGGCAGCACCCACTCAGGCTCCAAGGGCGTTGCACCCACTCTCTAAGGGACACCCCTTTTGCTGCCCACATGCTTGTAACACTTGTAAGCCTCCCCCACAGCTAAGCATCTTTCACTCCAATATTTATTTGCACTATCAACCAGCTTTGAGTACTTAAAGCAATCAGAAATTTACGTCAGGAGACTTTAAATATATAATTAATTTTGTGTGAGCACTTGCCTTTATTGCAAGAAGAAAAAGGGAGAGAAAAACCTTTCTTTTTTGACTTGGCAGGAGACAAGAAGTTTAATAAGTGAATAATATAAAATGAAAATCTGAAAGGTATTACAAATATGAAAGCCCTGAACAACAAACTGAAACAGCTGTTTAATCAAGAGGGAGTACAGAAATCCAACAGTTGGGCCTCTTTCCATGATCCTGTAGGGATGTGCAGAGGAGGCAGCTCGATGCAGTGTCACCAGTCCCTGCTGCCTGACTGCTGAGTGTGCAAACCCCAAAGTCTCCCACCTTCTGAAGCTTTTTACATGCAAAATGCCTCGCATTTGGATCACCTTTGATGTGAAGTGGCTTTAATTACACAAGAACTGAAGTAAAGATGAAAAAGTAATCGGATTTTAATTGCTCTAATAATGGTAGGAAGCTTCATTGCAACTTAAATAATTAATAGTAAAGAATGTTAGTTAAAATGCCCCTCATAAAGCTTCTTTATATTTTGTGCCTCTCTTCCCTCACTCCACAAGCAGTCACACCAGTGTATGCCAGGTTTATTCCTAAATGCTTGAGATTTTTTTGGACCATTAGACAGTGATACTTGCAAATCAGAGCTTTTTACCAGAAGCAATTTTAAGGTTGAGGGATTCTCTTGTAATGTACCGATAGCAGACTGCTCAGCTTGATGTTTTGCTGCACCAACCATCCCCAGACTGGGCAATAATAGCCCTCTGGTGACAGGTGACGGCCTTGAGAGGCTGCAAGGGTGATGTTGGTACAGGCTGGGGAAATCAGATTGTCCAGCAGGCAGCTCCCACTGCCTGACAGGCTGCAAGGCTCTGGTTGTCCCTGTCAGGGGGAAGCGGGCCTTGGGTTTCCTTATGATGTACAATTTTCACACTTAAATCCCCAAGACCTTGGGATGGGAAGGCAAGGCATTAAAAAAGTATTTGCTTTCTCCTGGCTAAAGTGCAGATGAGGACAAATCCCATCAGCCAGACACATCTACAGGAAGCAACCTTGCCAGGCACCTCTGGTGAGGAAGCTTCCTGTTTTGATCTAGGCTGACATTAATTGCACTTTGGAAATTAGTGTGAAAGTCACTGCTTGATACCTGTCCTTTGAAAATCTGTCACCTTTGAAAATCTGAGTTGAATGTTTCTCCTTCTGCACGGGGAAGTTTTCTGGTTTTTTGCCATCTCTCTCACAACAGCAGCTTTAATTCCTCACACCATCTTCCTACCAGAAACCCGAGTGCTCTCCCCTGCACATCGTTCCTTCTGGGACTGCACCACCTGGCAGGATCCAGTCGGACAGAACGAGCTCAGGAAAGGAAAAGATGCTACTGGACTGTATAGTGAGGCTATTGACTTGGTGTGCCAAGGTGACCCCAGGTGTGAGCTGAGCAATAAAGAAACCCTTACTCTTTATCACCTTTTAAAGTATATGGAGGGATGTCAAAACAATTGCTTTCAGTGACTGATTTCTGCTAGTCATTAGCCTCATACAAAGAGAATGGCACACATAAATACACAGGCAAGACTACAGTGAGCAGGTCAAAGTTTATCAAAAGGATTTTTAAGAAAAAATGTAATGTGTGGGTGAAAGTGACCATCACTCCTTCTTCCTATTTCTCCTTTCAATGGTTATGCTGCTCAACACGAGTTCAGTAGTGATGGAGGTTATGCAGCATTTTAAAAAGCAGTCCATAAAGAAGTCTTGATTTTATAAAAATCGTATTATTATATTTATAATATTAGTTATATTATTTTAACAATTAGTAATCCAAACTACAAATCAGAATGGAAGCAAATTTTCCCATTTCCTGGACTAAGATAAAAGGCAGACAACATTAAATTTGGGTGATAAGGAACCAAAAAGGGGTTTTTTTGTCATCTGACAGCAATCACTGCACCCCATGGGGGAGCTATCCAGCTTTTTATCTCTGGATAAATGCCCACGACATGGAGATGTTCTGTTCCCAGGGTGCCAGGAGCCTTCTGTGGCATGGCTCCTCCAGAAGTAGGCAGCAAAAAACTAATTGCTAATTTAAACCAAAGTGAAAATAAGTCAGCTATTGGCTGTATCTCAGCAGACCCTTGCTCTTCTGCAGGTTGGACAGACCCACTTTCCCCAGGAACAAAAAAAGACAGGGAATGTAACTCACAATATGGACCCCGCAGGAGACTTTCAGCCCTGTTGGTGCTGTTACACCTTGGTGCAAATCTGAAAGTGAGTCAGATGAAGCTTATTGAGAAAAGATTTTACTAATTTAAAGACAAGAGTAAATATTATAGACACTCTTCAGACTCATGTAATGGGAATATAGCCATAGTTAGGGCTGAATTGCAACTGGCACACAAAAGCAGGAAGAAATTACTGGAGTTCACATTTCCATGAATGAAAATCATCTAGTGAATAAGCATAGGTTTCTGTGAGACTATCTGCCATTTCACAGGAAGCCAAATTTTGTGCACAAGGCTTTAAAAATAACATATTTTCCAATCTTTGCAGAAATACTCTCAAATGTTCCCTCTTTAAAAGGTTCCCTATCTTACTTTCATGCTACTGGGAAGTCCTTCCCAGGGGAACCCCCTAATTCCTCTTGCAAGATGGAAATTTTTTCCAACTTACTAAATTTTCTGAGCAGGGGAAACACTCAGGAAGACATTTCTGGGCATGTGAACGAGAACATGCAACTACCCTGAGGAAAGGGGCTGGTGTGGGGCCAGGCCAGGAGGAACAAAGGGCAGCAGCCATCCAGGGAGAGCTGAAGCTCACCATGTGTTGTAGTTAGGGGGAGGGGAGGATCCCGAAGCAAGCGTAGCCGAGAGGCGACCGAGAGAAGACTCGGACACCCTGCTGGGTAATCACAAGCTCCCTTTATTCGTTCTCCCTCTCACATTTATACACTAGTTAACAAGCTCATGCATATTGCCAAATGTTAGCTCCTCATTCGTTGTTGGTGCCGGTGAGAACTTTACATTTGCGGTGTGGGAATCTGACCTTGAGCTTAACGGTGTAAGCAGTTTTTAATTCCTCAGTTCCTCCTTATCAGCCTGATTCTGCAAGATTCAAGGACTTCATGTTTTCTATTCCTCGGGCCTGCAGTCAGTCCCGAATATGTGTCTCTACAACCATGAGCAGAAGGGCAGACACACACATCCTGAAATGCCACACTTCTCAGGAAGCCTGGTGCCCCACAAGGCAGTGATGCTTTATGAATAAAGCACCCCATAACTGATTTAGCACAGGCTGGAGCTGCAAACGCCTCAGCAAGGAGCCAGCCAGCACAACCCCTTGGTAGCCTGGGATTCTGTGAGCTGCTCCAGGCTGTGAGGACTCACAGCTGCTCCCCTCCCTCCTGGCCTGCTGCAGCTTCGTGCTCTGCTCCTTGTAGGATGATTCTGGGACAATAGGATACATCAGATGTGATGACACAGGATACATCAGATGTGGTAACACACCAATATCCAACAGATCTGGAGGAAATCAAGTTGATTAGAAGGATGGAGCACTTCTCCTAAGAGGAAAGGCTGGGAGAATTCGGATTTTTCAGCCTGGAAATGAGATGCCTTAGGGATGACCTAATTGTGTCTTACATGAAGAGAGAGAGAGGGACCATTTACAAGAGCCTGGAGTGACAGAACAAGGGAGAATGGCTTCAAACTGACAGTAGGTTAACATTAAATATTAGGAAGAAATTCTTTATTGTGAGGGCCATGAGGCCATGGCACAGGTTGCTCAAAGCTGTCCCATCCATGGAACTGTTAAAGGCTATGTCAGATGTGCTCTGAAAAGCCTGGTCTAGTGGAAAATATCCCGGCCTGTCCCAGGGGCATTGGAATGGGATGATCTTTACCCAAAGATCATCCCTTCAGTCCTTTTCAAACCAAACCTTCTACCCCATCCATGGAACTGTTAAAGGCTATGTCAGATGTGCTCTGAAAAGCCTGGTCTAGTGGAAAATATCCCGGCCTGTCCCAGGGGCATTGGAATGGGATGATCTTTACCCAAAGATCATCCCTTCAGTCCTTTTCAAACCAAACCTTCTACCCCATCCATGGAACTGTTAAAGGCTATGTCAGATGTGCTCTGAAAAGCCTGGTCTAGTGGAAAATATCCCGGCCTGTCCCAGGGGCATTGGAATGGGATGATCTTTACCCAAAGATCATCCCTTCAGTCCTTTTCAAACCAAACCTTCTACCCCATCCATGGAACTGTTAAAGGCTATGTCAGATGTGCTCTGAAAAGCCTGGTCTAGTGGAAAATATCCCGGCCTGTCCCAGGGGCATTGGAATGGGATGATCTTTACCCAAAGATCATCCCTTCAGTCCTTTTCAAACCAAACCTTCTACCCCATCCATGGAACTGTTAAAGGCTATGTCAGATGTGCTCTGAAAAGCCTGGTCTAGTGGAAAATATCCCGGCCTGTCCCAGGGGCATTGGAATGGGATGATCTTTACCCAAAGATCATCCCTTCAGTCCTTTTCAAACCAAACCTTCTACCCCATCCATGGAACTGTTAAAGGCTATGTCAGATGTGCTCTGAAAAGCCTGGTCTAGTGGAAAATATCCCGGCCTGTCCCAGGGGCATTGGAATGGGATGATCTTTACCCAAAGATCATCCCTTCAGTCCTTTTCAAACCAAACCTTCTACCCCATCCATGGAACTGTTAAAGGCTATGTCAGATGTGCTCTGAAAAGCCTGGTCTAGTGGAAAATATCCCGGCCTGTCCCAGGGGCATTGGAATGGGATGATCTTTACCCAAAGATCATCCCTTCAGTCCTTTTCAAACCAAACCTTCTACCCCATCCATGGAACTGTTAAAGGCTATGTCAGATGTGCTCTGAAAAGCCTGGTCTAGTGGAAAATATCCCGGCCTGTCCCAGGGGCATTGGAATGGGATGATCTTTACCCAAAGATCATCCCTTCAGTCCTTTTCAAACCAAACCTTCTACCCCATCCATGGAACTGTTAAAGGCTATGTCAGATGTGCTCTGAAAAGCCTGGTCTAGTGGAAAATATCCCGGCCTGTCCCAGGGGCATTGGAATGGGATGATCTTTACCCAAAGATCATCCCTTCAGTCCTTTTCAAACCAAACCTTCTACCCCATCCATGGAACTGTTAAAGGCTATGTCAGATGTGCTCTGAAAAGCCTGGTCTAGTGGAAAATATCCCGGCCTGTCCCAGGGGCATTGGAATGGGATGATCTTTACCCAAAGATCATCCCTTCAGTCCTTTTCAAACCAAACCTTCTACCCCATCCATGGAACTGTTAAAGGCTATGTCAGATGTGCTCTGAAAAGCCTGGTCTAGTGGAAAATATCCCGGCCTGTCCCAGGGGCATTGGAATGGGATGATCTTTACCCAAAGATCATCCCTTCAGTCCTTTTCAAACCAAACCTTCTACCCCATCCATGGAACTGTTAAAGGCTATGTCAGATGTGCTCTGAAAAGCCTGGTCTAGTGGAAAATATCCCGGCCTGTCCCAGGGGCATTGGAATGGGATGATCTTTACCCAAAGATCATCCCTTCAGTCCTTTTCAAACCAAACCTTCTACCCCATCCATGGAACTGTTAAAGGCTATGTCAGATGTGCTCTGAAAAGCCTGGTCTAGTGGAAAATATCCCGGCCTGTCCCAGGGGCATTGGAATGGGATGATCTTTACCCAAAGATCATCCCTTCAGTCCTTTTCAAACCAAACCTTCNTAGAAGGATGGAGCACTTCTCCTAAGAGGAAAGGCTGGGAGAATTTGGATTTTTCAGCCTGGAAATGAGATGCCTTAGGGATGACCTAATTGTGTCTTACATGAAGAGAGAGAGAGGGACCATTTACAAGAGCCTGGAGTGACAGAACAAGGGAGAATGGCTTCAAACTGACAGTAGGTTAACATTAAATATTAGGAAGAAATTCTTTATTGTGAGGGCCATGAGGCCATGGCACAGGTTGCTCAAAGCTGTCCCATCCATGGAACTGTTAAAGGCTATGTCAGATGTGCTCTGAAAAGCCTGGTCTAGTGGAAAATATCCCGGCCTGTCCCAGGGGCATTGGAATGGGATGATCTTTACCCAAAGATCATCCCTTCAGTCCTTTTCAAACCAAACCTTCTATGATTTTATGATTCTCTGAAAGAGGGGAGATGTTGCCAATGGCCACATGGTCTTGAAACCCCAACCCATGCTTGTCCTCTTGTATGAAAATGACCACACCCACAAGAAATACCTCTGCCTCTGATTTACAGATATTTTGAGCACAAGCAAGGTTTTATCCCTCTGCATGTGGCTTAGGCGCTGTGGCTGGCCAGATAAAGATAAAATCCATTCATGTGCTCTGAGAGTATTTTTTTCTCTGTAGTATTTTTCATAATACCCTTAAATAAAAAATTACCGGTAGTGATTGCAGTATTTTCCCAGTCACCTTAAAAAAGAATGCTGGTGTGATCCAGCACAGCTGCAAAACTGGGCTCAGTCTCAGAAACCCCAAGTTTTTTCACAAAGTTTTTGTGCTTCCTACTTCTTCTTCAAATACAAATAAAATACATACCTTATCATTACCATTAATATTCAGCACATATAGTGTTTAAGTCATCTATTATGAATAAAGTGTTAACATATTTTAAAATAGTGAAACAAGCACAATATCTAACAGTGAGGCCATTGCACTCCTCTTGCCGACTGCAGTAGAAGGATAAAATTATATTTGTGTCAAGGGGCATCACTCAATTTGAATATCAGCTCTATTAACAGGAAACAGTGATTATATCAGCTCTACAACACCCCTGATAAGTACGCCGAGGAAACAGTTTTGTAGGGTCTGTAGTAAAAAACAGATTAGAATTTCTTCTGCCTTTGTAGAAAGCTCCAGAAATAAAGTGCATTTACAAGGAAATTTAACTGAGACTATGGAAATTTAAGCCATGAGAATTTTCCTTTCTTCCAAGAGACATGGAAATGTGACAGCAAGAGAATAGAGACAAGGCCTGAGGAGGTGAACCCACCTGTGGCTCTGCCATGGGCTGATGGTCCAGAGCATCCTGCTGTGCTGAGCAGTTTCTGCAGGCCCTAGCAGAGGACACCGTGGTCTCTGGCACATTAACCATGGCAGGGATGAAATTAGCCCAAATTTCCCCTTGGCTAAAGAAAGCTTTCTTGAGGCCTCTGCTAAAACATCGTTCAAAAGGCTCTATGTTACACCAATAACCCCTAAATTCCTCTCAACAATCAAA
Source organism: Aleadryas rufinucha (assembly GCA_013397815.1). Taxonomy (NCBI): domain Eukaryota; kingdom Metazoa; phylum Chordata; class Aves; order Passeriformes; genus Aleadryas; species Aleadryas rufinucha. Next base: position 136,927 of record VZTH01017191.1, on the reverse strand, counting down.
GAAATATTTAAGTCAGCTTCTAGAACCGTCATCACCTCATCAGTTTCCATTTTTGAGCCAGAGAGACCCTTCCAAACCCAATTCCAATCTCAGCCTCGGCTGGTGACCCTGCTGTAAAGCTCACACACCACCCTGAGGCCACATTTCAGCCAACCCCCAGGCAATTTCAGTGCAGGCACAGAGGAGTACTGTCACAGAAATCAGAAGCAAATTGTCAGTGGCCTCATTAAGCAGAGAGCACCTCGTTCCCCTGACCAGGAGAGCAGCACACGGACCTTTAACAGAGCCAGGGCTGCCCAGGACACTGCAGTGCTCAGGCAGGGTGAGCCCCACTGCACTGGCAAAGGAACGGGCAGAGAGCAAGAAGGTTAAGTAATTCATGCCTTAATTAATTTGCCATTCTTAATGGATGTTACAGATATAGTCCTGAAGCCTTGCTTTTCTGACAGGGTAAATTTATGATGTGTCAAACAGGCAGCATATATTTTCCCAGCCAGCTTTGCCCAGGTGTGAATAAACAGAGCTCCTGTGAGCTGTGTCAAACAGCAAGAAGGCATTAAGAGCTCGAAGGCTCATCCTCTCCTCTTCAGACTGGCCATGATTCCAGTCTGACAGGCATTTCTACATGGGACTGGGGTTGCTCTGTGTGTGCTTGTTTGCCTGTGTGCGCACGCTGCTGGGGTTTCTTGCTGTTGGAAACAGTCGTGGTTGTGTCTCCCACCTTCTCTTCTCTTCCATTCTCTTCCTTCTTTTGCAGCAGAGTGAAGGAGATATTCACCACCTGCCCTGAAACCTGATCTGGTGCAGAGTTGCCGATTCTCTGTTCCATCCCTTCCCACACTGCCAGGACCAGTGCTGCTCCTGCCAGTCAGACCACAGCACCACCATCTCTGCTCTGTTTGTCATTGTCCCAAAACACAGGCACTGGTTTTGTTTAAAGCATGAGAGGCATCTCACTGAATGTAAAGAGATGAACATGGTTTTGAAATTCATCCTTAGGACAAATGTCATGTACAGCAGGCTTCTGCCCCATAGTCAGCACAGTCTGAGGAGGCAGACTGTGACACCATCCAAGGTGTCATATTCACCAACAGAGCTGTACTCCAAAAGAGAAGAGTTTAGCCCCAGAAATCAGCAGCTAACTACACTGAAATGTGTCACACTTCTCAGTGACTGAGGAATTTTTGTTCCTTTTAGGTGAGTCAGTGGTGCCCTTGATCAGTATTCTAGTAGTAGGCAGGTGACCCCTTCCCTTCACAGAGAGGTTTGAAATCCAACGTCTCGTGCGGAATTGAAGAGGTGAAAGAATCAGACCTGAATACTTCCAACAAAAATTAATAGCAAACCTGGGCAGCACACAAGTGGCATCCATGCAGAGGGTGTTTGAGTCAGAAAGCTGGACTCTGATGCTGTTGAATCAACTGGGAATATTGATGTGATTCACAATGATTTGATTTGGAAATCAATGTGGAGGAGGTTGTTTGCTTGCTTTGTCTAATTTAGTCCCTGAAATACTGGCTTCAATACAGGGACAAATGCAGCCGAAACAGGAAGAGGATTTTGAGTAGGGGCGGAGTGGGGTGTGTTTGTTATTTTATATTGACAAAAAGCAAGCAAGGCATTTTGATAAATCTGAAAAGCTGTGTTTGGCTTCCCAAGCAACTCTGCAGGCAGCTTCACAAAAGGAACAGACATGCTCCTGAAAACCAGGCATCTTTGAGGAAGGGGGAAGGAGAAGCAGCAAACGTTTTTCAGGTTCAGCTCAGCAATCTGCTGTACAGATAGACAATTCCTGGAACAAAGGCAACCTCCCTCCACTGTGTGAACCGCTCCATACAGTTCAGAGACTGGCTGAGGGTGCCCTCAATCCCCGTCTGTGTTCGTAACAAAGCTCTTAACACCAAGGCCAACACAGGCTCCTGAGGATGCCACACCTCCTTCACAATTTCTACTGTTAGAATTACTGGCAAAGGTCCATCCTCTGTTTCCCTCTCCCCAGAAAGCACAGCAGACCCTGAGCAACCTGTCCCAATCGATACCCACCCTCCTCCGGGACCGCTTTCCCTTCTTCTGCTGAGAGCAGGAGGTTGATTGCTCGGGAGCCCGGGAGCGCATCCCCGCTGATCCCATTCCCAGGCGCGGGCTTTGCCGCGACGCTCCTGCCCTCTCGAGGGCAAAAGGGAGCCTCGCACCTTCCCTGCTATTCCGAGGAATCGGGGAAAATCCCCGAAAGCCCGGAATCCCTGGGATGGCTCCCAGCCCGGCTGGCTCTGCCTGCTCCCCCGCACGCTGGGATGGGTACTGGGGAGCCTCTGCAGCGGCGCAGCCAGATGGCAACGCACAGAGCTGCTGCGGCTCCTGTAAATATTTGTTTTGCTCAAGTAAACATGCCAGTTTTCAGATTCTCAGCCAAATTTGAAGAATATGCATCAGAGAACTTGGCTTTATCTCAAGATTTCTTGGACCACAGAAAGAGTTTATATGAGCTGGTTTTCTCTAGCAGAATTTCAGAGAAACTCGTGGGGGTTTTTTTTCTTTTCCCTGTAGATATGAGCTTCAAGAGTAAGGGAAAAATCACTGAAGAAAAGTAAAAATACACAAGACAAAGGCCAGAGCTTATCATGTCTGACTAGGAAGGAGTAATGAAACTTTAAGCACTCATTAAGAAATGTACAGAGATTTCAAAATTATCACCTCACCAGACTGACCTCTCCTGGAGAGATCCTATGAACTGATGGAGAGTAGTGGGGCTTGAAACACTTAATCTGTTAAATTAGATATGTTGGAAACGTCACACTATATCTGAATAAAGGCAGCCAGATGGATAGCAGATAGGTTTTTAAGGGCTCCTAGAAATATTTCCACATTTGTTTCAGGGTAAGATATCCTGCAAGAGCCGGTCCTCGCAGCTCCACCACGCAATCAGTGCTACAGGTAGAGCAACATCAGAAGCCATAAACTGCCCTGGCAGCAATAGCACGACTGAAGGAGTGCTGAGGACGTGTAACAGTTCAGTGGTTCCTTCAAACTTTGTTTTTGAAAACAGCTTTCATAAGTTGTAGCTCATTAATCCCTTCCAGTTGTGAGATGTTGTTAGAATGTGTTTCCATTTTTCGAGTATTGGGGGAAATTTTTTTTCAGTGGGAAACTGTAGAACAAATCAAACATTGTTCGTTCCTTTCCAAACTGCATGTTTTCTTTCATTATAATTTCGTAGCTAAATGCACTGACTTGCTGGAAAGAGTTAGCTCTACCTATATCTTCTTGTCTTAAAAAGTGACTGAGAAAATTCCAAGTAAAATGAAACCTAATCCAAGGTCTGCTGCCATCTGCAAGTTAGTTTATATAGGGCACAAATCCTCCTGAAGCAGATTAACCCAAATCATTCCTAGTCTTTGGCCTGCTAATGGTGTTCAATTTGTCGTACTACTGGAAGACACCAATTTCACTTTAAAACCAACCAGCAGAATTTGAAAAACATAACTAGCTGTGCTAGAACTTGCGAAGAACACAGCTTCTTGGACGCCTCTATGCAAACTGTAGATAATACTTCTTAAGTCGCAAGCTTCGGCTCATGGTCTGACTGCCTCTGCACAGTGTCCCAGAGTAGATGGTGCTAATGCTAATTTAGTCCACACTTTGGCACTGATGCAGTCATGTTCACAGCATTGTGGATGGCAGCACAGTGAAGCCTTGTGTGTCTGCAGGCTGCACGTGGCACTTCCCAAAAAAGGCAGAAGAGCTTAAATCTCGGGACTGACCAAGTTGTTCTACACATAAAATCCAGTGGAAGAGAGGCAGATATGACTGGATGATGTCCCTGCAGCCCTGTACCTCCACCCTTTTTTATGCTGTGCTGGCTTATAAAGGATCTCACTGGCACTCCATGACCTCAGCTCTCAGCATTCCTTATTTTCACTTTCTTGGCAGAAGAATACAGGGCTGCCCGTGCCACATATCCTTTCATGTGTGGTTGCACTATGATAGGGAAATTTTACAATATAAAGCTGTTCAAGCTTAGATCCAGCCTTGAACCCAAAACCTGCATCTCCTTGATTCTGTTATGCCTTTAAGCACATTGCACAGGCTAGACTAGAGGACTCCTTAAGATCTCACACACCCTTATATTCTTTGATCCTTCTAATTTCTTATCGTATCAGAAGCTTCCCACTCCAATACAGAGTTCCTGCCCTTTTGGCAACTTTTTCCAAGGTCCGTTAGAGCTTCACATCTCTAAATAATGTGTAGTTGATTTAGTGCAGTCAATGGACTGCAAAGTTCCATAATTTAACTTAATCTTTTTTGCAGTAGTGCAATTCCCCTTCTAGATCCCTGTCTAACTGGGAGATTTTCATCTCTGTACTGGTAATGTCTCATCTGATTACAGCAATAGACAAGGCAGATGGATCCAACACTGGAAGTCCATTGTACCCAGAAGAGAGTGGAGACAATGTCAGTCCTAGAAGACACAGAGGGGGAGGGCTAGAGGGCGTTGAATGCTTCACATCCTTTGCCTGCTTCCTCTCAGACATATTGAGAGATATGTGAGCAATTCAAGTTTTTTTTAAAGATTAGAATAAAGCAACACAAAAGTCCTCTTCAAATACCTTGAAAACACCTCCTCATTATAACCTACCATGAGGCATTTTCAAAAATGAACATTTCACCCCATGGGTCAGGAGTTATCAGACAAAAGGTGCCAATGCTCAGTTATAGAAAACTGTGGCACCTGTGGAAAGTGCCTGCCCACATCTCAGACATCTTCCACTGCAAACCAGTAGCTTCAGACCTGCCCAAAAAAAAAGGAAAACCAAACAAAACCACAAGAGTGATGGGGCAGTCAGTCACCTACAGCAGACAAAAATCCCATCACTAGGAGCAAACTTCACTGCTGCAGCACTGGGAGCTGCCTAGCAAAAATCCCTTGCTCTTACAGCTGTAATTACATAAATCCCTTCGATGCGTTTGTGTCAAAGTCATTGATCAAGAAACAGTATTAATTAGACCTAATCCAGACTTCGGAGGCAGCAGAAGGTATCAGCATGGGTCCAGGGTTTAAGGGAGCAGACTGTATGTTTCAGCAAGGCTTCCTTAATTTTATCCTCATGATTTTGAAGGTGTGAAGACAGAGAGGAGAGGAAAGGAAGAAGGAAGAAAAGAAAAGAAAAAGAGCAGATTTGAAAATTTAACCCTTCCAAAGTAAGTTGTCTGGGAGGTTAAAAACTACTGGTGTTATGCTTAGGCAGACTGGGTACCCTGTGAATGTGTGTGACTTTGAGAAAGAACATGCAAATACAGAGATACTAAATAACCCAGCTACAAGCACATCTATTTTTTTCTCTTGGAGCAGAAAAACACCAGGCAATTAATGGGCAAACGGCTAAATAAAACCCCTGAGTTATTTACTGCAGGAAGGTGAAGTCTGAGATCTCTGGCACTGCTCTAGCTTTGTGCCAGCACAAGTGGTTGCTCCAGTAAAAAACTAGAGTCTGCTAGATAGAGTGGGAGGCAAGCACAGACAGGAAGGAGGGGCTGGCACTCGGAAAGTTCTCCAGGTCTTAGGCTCTGAAGAGTTAAAGCAACCAGAGGAATCCTAAACAAAAACAACAGAAAATAAAATAAAAACAACAAAAAAGAAAACAAAACAAAACAAGAGCTAAACAACACCTCTTACAACAAAAATGCAAAAATTAATGCGATTTTGATAACACTCCTTTAAAAATTGAATATTTCAATATTAAAATGTACAAAGACTAAAATCTTCATAAATATCCTATTAAGAAACTTCTGATGCTGTTTTATATTTTCCATTGAAATACAGGGCACGAAGGTTGCCATAGCTACAAGCAATTTTTTAATTAACGGGTTTTTATCAGAGCAGCAGCAGTGTCCTACAGAAATGAGGGTGAAGTGCGGAAGCTGGAAGGACTCCGACCAACTTCAAGCTCCTAATCAAGTGAGTCCAAGATTTTCATAAACACAGCTTAGAGACTTTTAATATGGGTTCTGGTTTTTAGAGAAAATACCACCCTTTGTTACTTGGCAGCACCCCAGGAAATGCTGTCAGCACCGCCGGAGATCTCAGTCAAGAGAAGTGCTTTGTTTTCATCCTGGAAAACATAAAAATTTCCACTGCTGAGACCCAGCCTGATACAAGTCCCCAGGCACTGAGGGATGTGCCACGATCTAGGTTTGCTCTGAAGGGCTTTCTGAATGAACTACTTGATTGGCCTAAAAATACTCCAAGAGCTGCAGATTTCTGCACCCAAGAAAAGCTCTTCCTTGCCTGAGTTTGTACAAGAAAACGTAGAAAGGAGGAAATGTGAAAAGCAAGTGATGGTGTAGAATGCTGGCAGGTGGCTTTTTGAGGAGGGGCTGTGATTTAGGTGGTCTTACCCCCAGTGGTGTTCTGTGGTTGCTGGGCACCAGGAGGCTGTTCTGTCTTCTGTAGGATCTCTTCCTGGCTGGAATAGGCAGAGCAGCGTTCTGTGCAACAGTGTGAGCAGAAAACAGACACTGCTGCACTCTGGGCACCTGTTTGGGGCAAGCCTAATCTAAGGACAACACAGAGAGACCCCTTTTAAACTGTAGTTATTAACTGTGGCGAAATTCCTACAAAATTTCAAACAGATTCATTTTGTGCCCTCAGGCAAGTATGTGCCTGTGTCTCAGTCCATAAAACACAAATAAATAAAGAAAAAAATTCTCACCGGAATGCCAAGGGATTTAACTCCACCAAAACAGTAATGGAATTGCTACCTATAGAAAGTGGAAATGCTTGGCTGGGTTTGGGTGTTTTTCTAAACAAAACATTAATGATCATTATTATTTACACGATTATGAATCTCAAAAACCATGTAAGTGATTCTTGTTTTTATACACATTGCTTCATTTATCAATGACCTGCTTCTAAGAGATACCTCCACAGCACAGTGGAAGTGCTGCCTCCTGCTTGGGTGGTGATGCTTGAAGGCTTGTTTTGCCCTGCACAGCAGAGGAATTTACAGGCAAGTAAGAGATATTATTCCATATAGACAAATCTTCTGGGCAAGGTAATTTTATTTCAAATATGATTTAAAATTGTCCTCTTATCTTGAAATGAAACAGCTTCCTTTCCCAGTGACTGTATTCTCGTTTGCTCCAAAATTCTTCTGGGGTAAAAGACAAAGAAAAACAAAGGGGAACAAAGTCAGAAAAAAAGCTTTTTAAAAAAAGTTAGAAAAATTAAAGTAAAAAAAGCTGTCATGGCAGATTCTTCTAACAAATTATATTTTTTGACTAATTTCAAGTACTCAAGGAAGTGTTCAAAGCCAGGCTGGGTGGGGCTTGGAGCAGCCTGGTCTAGTGAAAGTTTGCCTTGCCCATGACAGGAGGTTGGAGCTGGATGATTTTTCAGATTCCTTCCAAAGCAAACCATTCTATGATACCATGATTCATAGGTGCTGAGGCAGTTTAAGGACTATCTTTAGCACAGAACATAAATCTTAAAAAAATGGAAAATCCCTCATTTTAGAAATGAGCTCCTTCATGGCAGGCAGAAACATCTCAGTCACTCAGTGAGATCTTGGCTCAGCCTGTTCAGCTGGCTTTGCCCAACAGCCCTCTCCACGTTGACAGTGATCAGAAAGTGGAAAAAAAGAATGGCTACCAGAAAGACAACCTAGAAATATATTTTATAATGCACAAGTTTCTCTTTGCCAGTGTGAAAATAGGCTAGCACAGCAGAGTGAGGAAGGGATGCCAGTGAAAAGAGAATTCTGTACTGGAGTGCATGTATGTATCCTGTCAAAGGAACAGACCTTCCTGGATATCTTTAGGCATTAACTTTTCTGATGTAGAGTTTTTTTCAAGGAAAGAAACAGAAGATAGAAAAAGCACAACATGCTGTATGGATGGGCTGCCAGAAAAAGAGATTTTGAGTCACTGCCAGTCAGTGACCTTAGTCAGCATATGTGACTCCATAGCTTTTCAGCCCTGCTGTCTCTTCACCACGGCAGACGAGAGGCTTGTCAAAGCCGTGCAGGCACACTCACGCTCACAGTGAGGTGCTATTTCTCTCAACTGTGCAGACAGCAGGATTACTGAACCTGACATAAACTCATCATTTTCCTGGAAGCAAAAAGGGATGCTAGCCAAAAAGATGAGCCACAGTCGGCAGGAGTTACCTTGTCCTGAATCACCGAAGGGCAGGCGGTGCAGAGCCATCTTCAGAGGAGTGTGCAATGCACAGCCACTATTTGGAGATGCCTGAAATGACCTGCTGAGAACACCTCCCTGCAGCCTGCACTGAGCCTGTCCTCAGCAGTCATGGGGCAAGGCACACACAGGGTAAGGAAGAATTGCAGAGGCTTAAGGAGAGGATGATGGGTGGGAGAGAGCAAAAGGGAGCAGTGGTTAATGCCACAGGCACCTTTTCCCCTTACCTGCAAAGTGAAACACAGCAGCAACTACAGACCAGGTGCTGCTGCAGCTCCTCTCTCTGTGCTGCTTTGCTCTTTATTCCCATTCTGCTTTTGAAGCAGTTCGTCAGGCCCTCCAGCACAAGAGGTTTGCTTTTTTCACCAGACCCAAATATTATCTTGAAGCAAGGAGAAGAGAATCCGGGGGGGATGAGCTAAAAAAAGGAAATAAAATTTAAAATAAAGAGGGAGAGAGATAACACAGTATATACAACCAAAAAAAGAGCAAAAAATTCAAGAGATTTGCCATGAGAGAGGCAGGGAGGGATCAAGTGCCAAGAAGTGGGGACAGAATGTCAGTGAAGCGAGGGGGAGGCAGCAAACCACACAAGCTGTGTGGTGACACTGGGGCACACTCATACTGGTATGTAGGTGTTTATCCCCTTTTGTTTGTTGTGAATAGTAAGCAGAAAATCACAAGTCAAAAGCAAAATTATGCAAGAGAATTCAGGGCTTCTCCATTTTAAGTGTTTGGTCTTTCAGTTTGTTCATCTGCAAAATGTAGGTAGCCCTGCTGATCTGCCAGAGCTGTGCCAGGGGGATTGAGCCCATTGATTTATTCAGAACAAAATAAAGAGACTGAGATCTGTGAATAAGCACTGGAAGGTGCCATAAAGCAGTTTGTAGATGAGAGAGAGAGATGTTGAGAGAGTATATCTTTTTAGGAAAAGCTTTACTTTTGTCAAAAAGTAGTTTCAAATCTATACCAGCACTAACAAATTTAGATGAATTCACCTGAATATTCTGTACTGAAAAGTACAATGAAAAATCAGAATTTCACTTCTGAATGAAACAGCTGGAGGAAAAGATAAATCCTCCAGAACAGATGCATTCGTCAAAGCTGGGATGCTTCAAGTTCTGGTGGTTGTGCACAGAACTGGTGGATTCAGTAAAGATTTATATCTATTAATACACCCTGATGTGTTGTACATCTGACAGAGCCCCAGAAAAGGAGCCACTGAGTCATTCTACCTTCAGCACTGTGACCCTGCATTGTTTCTGTGTGCAGCCTGCAGGATGTGACCTGCAGGCTGGGCCATCCCGAGGCTGCCCCAGTTAGAGTGAAGCAGAATAAACAGGTATGTTGTGAGGCAGTAAAATGAAACAGACAGAAGGTACGTTAGTTTGAAACCGCAAGCTAAAAATATATCCTGCTACAAAGGCACAGCACCGTCAGTAACACAGCCTGGGACTTGAAAACTTATCTGGTTTAAAGATCTCAAGAATATCCCAAAAGAAGATGCCTTGTCATGAATAGCAAGCTGGCTTCAAAGGCAACTACGGTAGCCTGGGCCTAAGGAAGAGCACACTGAATGGTTGGTCACTGCGGGGCTGAAAGGCAGGCTTGCATCTGCTTTCAAAATAGCCCTGTACCTATTCATTCAAATCTGTTCTCTCACCCAGCAGCAACTGCAGAGCACAGAAACATCCAGGCAGTTGTGAGAGGAAAAAGAGAAAAACAAACTCTGGGAACATCTTTTTCCTTCTCCATTTTCGACACAAACACTATGATCAGAACATATACTTGCTCAGGACAGAAATACTGTCTAATTTTTCATTACCCACAGGCTAAGAGACAGTTTTCCTACATGAAAGGTGATCATTCACAGCAAGCTGGAGCCCAAAGCTAGACAGAGGTTTCCTGACTTTCACCTGGGCACAGCCAGTCCATGCACCTTGGGAGGTTCAGGGCCATGCAGATGTGGCCACCAACTTTTTGGTGTTGAAATCCCACTTGCACTTCACCAAAGGCATGGTGACCTGGTGTGTGAGTTTGTAGGGGGTGAGGAACCACACTCTGGGGGTACACACACAGCTCTGGCCCACCCAGGGTACCCCCTGGCCCCTCCTTGGTGTACGATCACAAACATGAGCCATCATCAGTGACAACTCCGTATGTGCTCCCTGCCTCCTTATGATAACAACTCGTTCACCCTTCTGTGTTTTAACTGCTTAAGCTTGGTTTGAGACATCAACTGTGCTATTATTAGTTCATTAATTAATGTATGCTTTTGAGAAAAAAAGCATTACTTATACCACATTTTAGTTCCGTGCCATAGATGGGACTACAAAGATTCCTGTACTCCTTGATTTCACCCATGGCCTTGTTACCACCATGCACACATCACCTTCTCTGCTGCATCACTGCCCCGAGGCTGGGCTTCACACTGAAGGAAGAGGATGAAGTTTTGCACCATCAGGCATTGAATATGCCCCATGCTTCCTGCATGAGACACACTGTAAGATGTTCCATCGGTCTCTTGTCTTTTGTAGATTTTGCCAACTCTGACCTCAAGTTTCATTTTCTCTTTCTGACAGGCATAATAGGGGAAAATAAAAAGCAAAATTTCTGCATCGTCCTTTGCTCTGAGTGTTTCTCCATTTTGTTTAAGGGCTATTCCCACTGCCAGGGTTGGTGGAACTGGTGATCTCTTCCAAGAAATGTAATTCCTACACTGGTGAGTACAATACATCTCAAACAGCCCCAGTTGAAACTCTTCAACCCCTAGGATAAAAATTTATATGAACAATACATCAGTATGAAGGTACATCTATATCCACAGGCAACAGTGATTAATATCTCATTATTTTTAGTGTAAATACATATTAAAAATAAAAAGCACATGGCAGTTTTAAGCTACTTAGCTGAACACACTCTTCCTGCACCTGTGGGATTTTACCATTTCTTTGCTTTTAAGAACTTTGTAACATAAGGACAGGATCAGTGTATGATACACTTTACTGAGTTAGGAAAATGTAATTTAGAAGGTGTTGTTATTGCAGGAAAGAGGTAGAAAGCTCATAGGTAATTATAACTCTTTACATGCTTAGACCACAATTACTTTCCTGATCCTTAAAGGAAAAATTTTAACATAGATCCTCCAAGAAAAAACATCCTGTGGCTTGAATGAATTGCCCTTTAGAGGAATGTTTGTGCTACCAAGCCTTCAAAGAGCACACACATTGCCATCACTGATTACACTGGAAACTCCCTAATCCAAACACTTTGAGAGCATGTCACCAACGTCAGAAAGGAAAATCTGTGTTCATATAAGTGGGCTGGTAGCTGATGCAAATGAATATCCTTTATGGTCACAAATTTTGTTGAAAATGGGTATCTGGCATAAGACAAAGCAAAAGAAGCAATAAGTGCACAGCAGTGGTACCAAGAGAGCAGGGCACAGCAGATTATCATTTGGGAAATTTAGTGTTCAGCCCAGGGAGGCCCAGGTTTTCCATGGTCTAAAGAAGATCACCACAGCTATCCATAGAAGAACTGCGTCACTCAGCAGTGTTTGGAGACTGTCATCCAATTAACAATATCTCAGGGATTTATATGTACCCTTGATAACAATGAGAGGAAAGAATCAAGCTAATCAAACAGTGAGCTGCAACACAGAGCCTACGAGTTCAGAAGAGATTCAGTCACTACACAGCTATTTAACATGAGAGAGCCAGGCTTTTGCAACGAACCCTCCCCGCTGAAATGATTCACATCAGTCTGGCTTCCTCTCCTGCTCGCTGCTATCACCATCCAGAAGAGGCAGCGGATGATCAAGTGCTTCTTTGATCTCCCGAGTATGTGCAGACAGAAATATCCAAGCTGAAGAACTGAGCCCCGTGGGTCTGACAGCAGATTCAATTACAGCCCATGAAATTCAGTTCTCAAAGCTGAGAATAAATGACACTAATTTTCAGGTTGTCCTAACGCGCGGCAGTATCTCATACTCCTGCTGGCTCTCTCCAGTGCCTGGCCTTCTTCCAGGGACTGTAAAACAAAAGAGTTAAAACTTCACTGCAGCCAAATCAGCTGTACCCAGACTTGTAGGTCAGAAGCAGAGTAATGGCTCCAGGACACATATTTTGAAAAATAGGGTATTTTATATATTCCTTTGACACCAGAAGTGGCCACCCACAGGCACAACGTGCCCTAATATTTTGCAGGATTCCTAGTAACAAGAAAAGAAATTTACAGCCAAGGCCTATAACAGTATAAGATTTTGCACTTTTCTGGAAACATTTGAGAATTTCAAAGAAGTGAGTTATAAATTTCCTTTTTTTTTTTTTGTACAACAGCACAGACACAGATGTAAAATCCTCCAGAGGCACACAGCAATCTTGTTAACAAAGTAATACAACCAGAAGCTCAAAAGAAGGAAATTCGGCGCTGGTGCAGCCCTGCAGAGTCGTCAGAGTCTGGATGGCAAAAAGGCAAATAGAAGCCTTCAGCATCACAGCTGCATGGTTTTACACTGACACAACTTTATCAGATGTGACAACCTCATCCCAGGGTGACAATCTCAACCAAAGGCAGGCGTTCTGGACCACAGAAAAACACTGCTCAAACATACTGGAGATGAAAGCTGACCTCTCTGACAAGAAAACACCTGCTCATCTCTGACAAACCTAAGAGAAGTCACAAGTTTCATTAAACTACATAAACCAAACGGGGAATTTTTGAGGAAAAATAGATTGGAGAAGATCGTGGATGATCTATAAATTAGATGTTAGATTCATATAGGACTATGTATAAACAGTGTTGACTAAGTTATAAAAAAATTTTCAGATTTATTTTGAAGGTTTGAAAGATGCTTCTTTGTGTTCCAGTGAGATGAAATCTCAGAAAAAAATCCTTTTTTGTTTCAATGAAAAGAATATTTGGTCTGAAATAAAATATTTGGATGTCAAGGGGATTTCAGATTATATCTTTTGGCTTTAAAAACTAAATTTAGGAAATTTACTTGACAGAAAAGTTCGTATAGAATTATTTCAGTCTAGCATTGATTTTATTAAGTTACAAGTATTTTTTTGCAGTGAACAGTCCTTGATGACACCCCATGCCACTTTTCCAGTACATCAGCCCCACACACAGCCCCAGCAGTGCTGTCAGAACAAGCAGCAGTGTGCTCGCCTCTTTACAGCTCTAATTGTCTTTGCAGACTGCTGAACCAGTCAACTAAACAACAGAAATTAAAAATATGTCTCTTTAACTCTTTCTCTTGCTGGGAGGGAAACCTCTGAACAAACAGATTTGCAAAATAACCGTCTTGTGGTACCCACAGCCCAGCTCAGTCCTACCCATCTGACTCTGTAAGACAGGAAAGAAAAATCAAATTAACAAAAGTAACATCTTGTTAAGGCCCTCAAATAAGACACATCCTCATCTGCAACTTTGAAATAAGGTACTCTATCAATAAATTTTGCTTGTCCAATATTTCTAATTTGTCACTGGAATACTGCTTGCTAAGATCACTGCTGACTTAATTAAGCAAGACCTTCACTAGCAGTGTGGCCCTTCTGTGGCAATCCCTCTTCCAATCCCAATAAGGAAAAAATCTAACGGTCATCAGTTAAATATCCTATGTTAAAAGCAGAGAAAAGGCCAGGAAGAAGAAAAGGTGAAGTGTCTGTCCCTTAGGACAGTCCCCCCATCCTATGAAAAGTGCATGGCATTTCTATAGAGGAGGAGCTGGCACTGCCTGGGCACCAGTGTGGTCATCCCCCCAGCTGGGGACAGACACCTTTGTCACTCATCATTGCACAGTCAGGCACATGATGACAAGGCAAAATATGAAATGCCCCTCCACGAAACAGGAGTTTCACTCAAATGTTTCACTCCATGAAACAGAGTGAAGGAGCTGCAGTAGCTCTAACCTACCCCAGGCCAAGATGAGCATTTTGGGTGCTCTCCAACCCTGTGCTCACAGGAAGCTGGACTTCCCCGTCCCCCTGCCTGGGTGAGGTCCTGCCGAGCTGCCTGTTCCAGGGAGATGGGCTTGGAGAGCAGACAGCCCCGAGGCAGGGAGGCAGGTGAAAATGCCATAAGATTTCACCACTCCCTCTCAGAACTGTGGGATGGATCTGTCCCACAGGTGTCCCTGTGTAATCTTGTGGAGGACAGCACAGCCCAGCTCTCTACCAGCACAGCCCAGCTCTCTACCAGCACAGCCCAGCTCTCTACCAGCACACATGATGTTTTAGTGAAATGCCTAAGGAAAGGTATGGAAGGGCACATCCTCATAATTCTGCAGCCATTTTCCAGGTAAGTTGGCTTTACAGGTTTTTTAACTACGTAGGACAAAAGGTCAAATTATCTCTTTCCATTTTCCTGCAGTTCAATATCACTGCAGTGCATTAGTTGTCTCTCATCTTAAAAAAACATGATGCCAGTTTCAGCCAAGTTCTGCTTTGGCCCTTTATCAGCTTCACATGTGACATTCTCCACCCTTTGTCCTTCCAGGAATAATTCCCTCCCCCTGAGAACTTATTTACTCAAGGATTAAATTCATGCATTTTCAAACAAGAAGACAGCCCATAAAATTATATTGTTCTGCCTTTGCAAGAGCAGTGATGAGGCAAGTCTTTTCAACGGGCCATAAATCTACTTTAAAAAACATTATTTTGTTCTATTCCAGCAAGATTCTTTAGTACCTCATCGCTTGGACATCTTATTACACCAGATTTAAGAATTCCTACAGGACACATACTTAACAGACAATCATCTTATAAATTTTTACCACCACACCAAAAGGCAAACCTTTTTAGAGTGATTAAATAATGTTAACTGCTTGAAGACTGTATTTCCATAAGTTTTCTTTTTAATCAAAGAAAACAGGAAAAAGAACATTCAGGAAAAGAACATAAAGATCCTAAAGCCATCAAGTTCCTGCAATGTGTCAATTCTCTGCATTTTCCTTACTATTCCCTACTTTTATTCTCTATGCTGCCATTACAAATATTTATGTTAGTCTGAACATATAACCAAAGAGTGAGATTTTAATGCTTTTTAACAGTAAATTATCTACTGTAGCTTCACATGAAATCCAGATACTACCCAAATGAGCTCATCATGGGTGGTAATTAATTTACACCGATAGGGAACCTGAAATAAAATATGAATATGGTCACATTTCATTAGGAGCATAATATATCATTTTCACTCTTATTTAGTTAAACACATTTTCCCCACAGCTAGCAGAAAAATACATGTCTCAGAGCAACACTGACAGCTGGGTAGTTGAAACAAGAGGGCAAAACAGAAGATGAAGTTAATCCAGAGATTTTGACTTTTATTAAAAAAAGAGGAAAACTCAAAGCCAGAAAGGAGCACAGTGGCACCAGAGGCAGGCAAACCCTGGAGCACAGCAGGAGCTCTCAGGTTCAGCCATGCTGGCAGTGCTGCAGGGCAGAGCTGAGATTTCAGTGCAGGCCATGGGCAGTGTGCTCTCCAGAGCAGGGGTGACCTGCAGGGGAGTTCTGCTGGCTGGGCACACCTTGTGCATCTACTGCAGCAGCTCCAGATCAGCCTCACGCTGAGAAAACCTCTGCCCAGTGTAATGAACCCAGAGCTCAACATTTAAAACCCAAACCTTTGGTCTTCTCCTTTAAAAAATGCCCATTTTTTTTTATTTCACCCTGACCCACCTTTTCCCACTCAGCCCAGGACAGGCAGCCTCATTTGCTCTCTGGAGTAATTCCAGTTCCTGTAGAAGCTGCCTGGTGTGCTGGGCTGTAGGGAGCCTGCCTTGCCCTCACACAGGGTTACCTCACACCAAAAACAGTCACACCCTTTCTACACTGACGAGGTCTCCTTCCATCACTCCCATCCTCAGCAGAGCAGCTCTGCCACAGAATAAGGGTCCACAAGAAAGTCTTTACTCTGGTGCTTAGGTACAAGGCAAGCACTGCACATATCTTGAGTTTAAATATTGTTACTCTCTCTCAGTACAGCTTATATGCAAGTTTACAGGCACTGTGCTCACACACAAACCTTTCCATGCTCTAGAAAGATCATGTTCATCCATAAAAAACCCAAGGCCAAAGTTTCAGCAGAGGCTTAAAGAAGAGTCACACCTAACCTGTGTTCTTGAGCTCTGCCAGTATGAAACAGCTCACATCAGACACAGATACACTGGTGTCAAGCACACCCTGCTCCCAGGTTCTCCCCATATCTTTCAAGACCACAGACAATGCCAGATGAGGAACTGTAGAAATTCCTTGCCCTGAACCCTTCAGAATGACAATTAATCTATTCTCTGCTCAGCAGTACATCTTTGCTTGTTCTTTAAGTAAAGGTAATTCAAGTTTCCCGTGTCCCAAAAGGTAGGGATCATTATGTGCATGTGTCACAGCTGGATAACCTCAAGCAGAGAGAAGCTGAGTAGAACCCAAGTCCCTTGGTGAGAGCAGCACATTCCTCAGTCCTCGGCACATCTCCAAGCAAAAGCAGGAAAGTGTGCAGTAAAGCCAAAACATTTACAGAGGCCTTTAGAGAGCAGGGATGACAACACAGGTTCTTCAATTTGCTTGTGAAACAAATGCAGGGACCAAAGGGGTCGAGGAAATTTTGTGCACTGGTCCTGACAGCTGACATCAGTCAGGACATTTATTATCATCTTAGCATCTCATCTGGAAAATTTTGTCTAATTGAGTTCCCTTTTTGACATGAAGTCTATATCTCAGCCTAATTGAGTGGCTGGAATCTCTTGGGGCAATATTATGTTAGGCCAAGCAACATAACACCACAGCCCTGAGTGCAGCACTCTCAGAAACACGAGTGGTCATGCAGTGCATTTTAAGGGCACTAAATCACAGCCCAGGTGCCACACCACCTGATAGTTCCAGCTTCTCTGCTCTATTGACTGCTGTTCACTGTATTCCTTACCAAAAATGCCAGCTTCCTTCTTTCACTGAGGGATAAGGTCCTCCCAGAAGGGACGATCTCTCCCAAAGTAGTTAAAGTCTTTACAGAAGTATAAAATATGCACGCATCAGAGATAAATAATGTTTTGTACATAAAATATCTTTCACAAAAATACAGCCTTCAGAAAGCAGAGTAGACATATAGTCATTTCATGTGTGATTTCATAAATCTTTCATCTGTGCTCAGATTATTTCTTTCTGACAGCCAGTGAGTTATGAGTCATGAATTCCAACAGGAGCTGGAGCTTAGTTCCATTGAAAACTAAGGCAAAATCCTCATTATTTTGAGGAAACTGGAATTTCTCTTTCAATACTCTTAAAATCAAACTTTCACTTGGTTTCCCATGAGAAGTTAGTTCTGTGGATCTTTTTCTATGATACAGAGCCTTATACACATACATCTATTATTCTTTACTTTTGTGCATCTAGTTGTCTGGTTTCTTTAAGCTGAATTGACTTACAAATTTTATGAGCTCTCCCTCTGATTTCTGTCTTACTGCTTTAATATCCAATACATTGAAAAGAGCTTGGGCTGGCAGAAAAATCGAGACAATACTTTATAAATAATGTACCTTTCAGAGATCACTTTGCACATTTACAAATTATCATATCTGTTATGGAGTGGGAAGTTGACTTTTGTAGTCTTTTATAACTTAAATTACTTACTTGTTGATTGTTTGTTAATATTGTTAAATGTTTAATTAGTTTTCAGTCATTGTTTAAGTACCTGATTGTTTGAGGTATTGTTAAAGATGTTTATGCATCTAATTCAGGGATTTGGGGCCATTCAGTTTGTTATATACATCAGAGGTAGGCCTGGAGCTGATTGACCAAGAAGGGACAATCTTCTGGAAGGAAAAGATGTCATCTGAAATTATCATAAAGGGATAAGTCAGGGGCATGGATTGGATTGGGACTCCACCAATCACTCGACGCCCCAACACCACTCGTTTGAATGCTCCAATCACCCAGACAACGAGCTCAAGGACACAATCAAGTGATCTCCAAGGGGAGGGCTCCTGGGAGGGGTATAAAATTTGGGCTCCCCAGGAGATCCTGGTCTCTGACCAACCGACCTTGGTCAGGCACCCAGTGTGGGGTGGGCCCTCCTCCATAGGGCTAGGCCAGTCAGCCACCAGGAACCTTAATTGCTCCGTTTATTGTTCTGCCAATTAATTTCCTTCTTTAAATTGGCTAGAATCCATTTCTTTTCATATCACAAGCCAGGTAGGATTTGATTAGCCATTTCACAGCCCATTGTGACAGGCATATAAATTAGGACACGGTGCTCCTACCTCTTATGCAAGCATTGAAGTGCTGTCAGGCATTGCCTGGGTAGGAGAGAGGAGAGGGGGTGCTAGAAAGAGCCCTTCTGTGTACTCTGATGACCTGTGCAGCCTCCAGAAGCCAGAGCTCTGCTTGTGGACAGGGCTCACAAAAGAGGGATGAACATGCCAAGACAGGAGAGATGCAGCTACCCTCCATGACATGTTTTTCTAAACTGGGAGATGTTCCCAGCAGGAAATGCCTGCAGAAATCCATACAAAGGCACTAACCTTCCCCCCAGAGTCTGTTTGTGTACGTGAGTGCATTTCTTATCCTAAAGGAAGATTTTTGCTCCGCAGTTGTACATAGGGCTGGGGTGTTGCCAGAACAGCCCACAGCCCCTGCAGCTTTGCTCTGTGTCCCTCATGACAGCCAGATTGCTTGTCCCAGTGCCTTGAAACCGTGCCAGAGTTGTTCTATTCAGGTTTGTCATTTTCTTAATTATTTTCCTGTGACTGGCTTTAACATCTGTGAAAACAAGAGTCTGAGAGCCAGTGCAACACAGTCAGACCCCACACAAACCACAGTGCACGCAGGTATCTGCCCCTACACCTGCCTCCTGGCCCCCATCTCCTCTCATGCCTCCCTCCCTGGGACGAGTCCTTGGCTGTGTACCCTGCCCTTGAGACAAACACTGCTCCCTGAGATGAATGCAGCATTTCAACAGGTAAAAATATTCCACTGCTGCCCTGTCAGCCAGCTCAAGTGAAAAGAAAGTGCTGCAAAGTAGCACCAGCCAGCACGGTACAATTTCTGTCACAAGCTTCATAAATGGCTTCACTTTGCAGTCAGAAAAAAGGATTCAAATGAGTTACTAAGGTGGGAGGTGAATCAGCCCTGAGCAAGAGGGACAGCAAAGAGCAACCCCTTCCACTTGCAGACACCCAGCCACAGACACGGAGCCAGGCACCCAGAACCAGAGTGAGTGAGCCTGAGAGCAGAAAGCATCAGCAGGGCAGGAACAGAGAGGAAGCAAGACCCCTCTTCTCCAACCACAGCCCAAAGGAGGGAATATTTTATCCATCCAGAGGACTGTCTGCTAACCAGTCCTCCTTCTCCTTGCAGCCCTAACCACCAAGCCACCAGCCCGGCCCCTCCCAGCCCTGCCCAGGCACACCAAGGCCTTCTGTGCAGTTCCACTCAGGAGCAGCTGAAAAGAGTCCTGCAGAACAGCTCAGCTGTGAGTGGGATTGCAAGTCCCCTTGAGCATCAGGAAATTTGAACCCTGGCTTCTCACGCACTCACTTAAGTACTTGCTGTTGGAAATAGAAATACCAACACTTCCTCCTCGGCTGCCATCCCACTCTGCCTGCATCCTATAGGAGATGAAATTGCTCTGGAAACAGTCACATCAGCCTCCACAGAACAAGGAGGCCAAGGAGCATCTTAGCTTAGGCATAGAGAAGGCTCTAACTGCTCGCCTAGAAACAGATGTTTATCAGAGAATTAAGCTGGAACAAACTGAAGAGCCGTAAGCCACCAGTGCCACCACAGTTCAGCAGCATTATGACAGGAGTTCCAAGGATTTGCATTTTGGGGATACGTACAAAAGAGGCCCTAGTCCTTTTTTAGGTGTACCTCCAGGCACAAAAATTACATCTAAAAATAGGAATCTAGGTACTGAAGTCACACAGGCAGAGTTGAAAATTAAACTCTAGATACTGGACAGTATTCCTCATCACACAAAAATGTTGCACTCCTGGTTGAAGTGCCAAGAACAACATTTGGCCCTTAAGCCTGGAGAGTCACACAAGCATTGAGACCCTACAGGGATAACAAATCCCCACCAACTTTTGCAGGTTCCTAAACAGGGTAGAATACTTAAAGGATTAGCTGTTCCACAGGTGATGCATCCGGTTCCTAATGTGTTGTCTTCTGTTTCAAACATGCTGTTGAAGATATTATGAAGGCAAATGATGTTTTGCCCTCTGTATTAATCAGAAAACTAGGATGCTAATTCCAACTGAAAAAAAAATTTGGAGGACAGACAGAATTGGCTGGGTTCCAGCACTAGGCCCTTGCCTGTCTGCTTTTCCTGATAATCTTCTGTAAAGCATAAAATCACTGTAGCAAAAGACTTAAGAATCACAGCATGGTCACACACACCATGTGGGGGAACCAAGGCACAACTGAAGAACATGAGCTTCTTCGAAGCAACTAGATTTCGATGCAAAAGCATTTCCAGCTCCTTCCTAGTTTCAAAAGAAACTCCAACTAAAGCATGGGAAGCTATGCATAGAAGAAAGCATTTCAGAAGAAGCTTTTTAATCTTTGAAAGAAACTGTTGAGAACTTCTTATCTGAACAAAAAAAAAGGCTGGAGCAAGACTGGGTAGAAGGTAAAAAGCAAAATCCAGAAGCTAGTTGCAAGTTGGAAGTATCTTCCAGTGGAATAATCATTCTTGGAAAAGTGCTGTGCTGTTGGAATCAATGTCCTTTTTGGCCCTCATGTGGGGCTCAAAGGGTTCAAGATAACATATTTGACTGGAATGTTCTAGATCAAATTTATAGCTATTGCTGTTGAGCTATTGATCAGCAGGCTCCTGTACTTGCCATGGGGCTTGCATGTGTCAGGAAAATTAATCCATGATGCCAGAGGTTTATGTTCAAAAAGCAGACAGAGGAGTCCTGAAACTTTAGTCAAATAAAGGAAGAGGCCATCGGCATTTCCCATGGGGTCTCTCAAATTGTTCAGGGACACAGCCTCCTTTTTATCCTAAGTTCTGGCTGCATCTCCCTCTTCCTTTTCCCTATTGGCTGAGGTACTCAGAAGGTGCAGACTTCCCGAATAGCCTACTCTATGCCCCCTCTAATATGCACCTCCCTTTTGTTATATAAAAGAAAGAAAAAACCTGTTCATTACTCTATTGTGTCTTTGTTCTCTTTCTCTAAGTTCAGGAATTTAACACGGCCTTTGCTGAGCAACAGCCCGTGTTGATTAGTAACATTTTCCGGAACTAAGAGTTTCTTTTAGTACTTCCCTATCTGTAAGTTCTAGCCCTATCTACAAGCAGATTCACATGGTCTGTTTGTAAAGACAAATTCATCTTATTCCTTTCACTTGCCTTAATGTTGAGTCTAATGCTTAGTAGTAGCTGCTTTTTGGTTTCACTGCTTGCTGTAGCACTGTACTGCTTATCATCATCTTACTCTGCTGTGTCTGGGAACAATTTGGTAACAGCCATGGCCACATGCCTGGGGTGGCAGAGGGCCAAGGCATCACTGCTTTCCTGTGGTTCTGTACTGGACAGGCTGGAACTCCACTGTGAAGTCAAGTCCACAGGACCATGAGCTGTGGATGAGTCCATGCAGGAGCAGGACACCCCAAAGCATCTGTGGCCATGAATAAGTCCACACCAGAGCAGGTACATCTCAAAGCATCTGGGGCTATGTCTGTGCCTTCCTGTGCCTTTAAAACTGGGTGCAAGAGAAAGAAAAAAAAAACCGCCAGAGCGAATTCTTCAAATCACTCTATGCTCCAAGGTCACGACTCCTCTCTGTTCTTCGGCTGCTGGGCAGAGCGGAGGAAGCACCCTTCCTGCTTCTTCAGCCAGCCCTTGGCTCTGGTTCATTCCTTCCGAGAGAGACGGAGAGTTAAACTTTGTGTTTCTGGGACTTTGGTTTTCCCTTCTTCTCTTCTGGACTGCTCAACAATACCGGAACACACTGGGACAATTTTCCACCTGGAGGGGGCCTGCACCGAAACCCCAGCTCCGAGGAGGACTAGAGAGACACACCCACAGAAGGACTCTCAAATCTTTCTGGTTTCTCTCCACAGCAAGAGATTTTATTATTTAGCATTATTATTCTTTTCCTGTGTGTTTGTTAAATAAATATTTTTATTTCCTCTTTCACATTCCTCCAAGGAACATTTCTTTCCTGAACCTGGTGGGGGAGGGGCAGCTGTAACCTGCCTTCCTTTGAGGAGATGTTCCTTTTGGAAGTTTCCCTGAATTTGTCTCAAACCTGGACATATGTAAATCATCATTACTAGTCATAATGAGATCTAACAAAGTCTGATCTTCCTGGCTTAGAGTTTTCCAAAATTTGAGATGGGTTAAGGACAGTTCAGACAATGATACCAAACACATAAAGGACATACCTGATACATGCCCTTAAACAAACAGTTCAGATCTGTAGGAAAAGTACTGGCTCAGAACAGTTTTCAGTATGAGGATGTGTGTGTGCATGTGTACACACTCGAAGCTCTTTCCCTCTCCCAGTCTTTACACATGCCCCCTATACATAATGATCTCAGTTTTGTCCCTGGACTAATAAAAAGGGGAATCACTTCTACTGGAGCCTATACGAGTGCACTTAAAGTGCCTTTGTGATAGAGGGTCTTACAAGATGCTTTTACCCATTGGTTACATACTTTGGGCTGAAATAAAGCCCAAATGAAACACCGAAAGAAAGCCCAGTTTGAGCCACTGAAGAACAACATCTGTAGTCCTCCAAAAGCTCCACTTTCCACATGGTTAATGGGAATAATCAGGCTAGTACAAAAAACCAACCCAATTACCAAGAGCTCTAGGAACCTCCCTCCAAGTTCATTAACTGGGAGAGATTACCTCCCCTCTTAGAGGTAACAAAATACCCACCCCCAGTAAATTGTGTGCACATTCCTTTGTCATCCTGGCATTCTTCTTAATCTGACAGCAAGGACACATTATGGCCATTTTATAACTTTTTCTCCTCTAACTTTGTAGATCATTTGAGCACAACAGGCCCACCACGCTTCAACCTTTTCCCAGACTGCAGCTAGAAGTTAATTTATCAAAAACACTTTTCTCACACACTTTGCAAAGTTATATGCAAAAATAACTGGGAACTGCCACACATTTAGATACCAGCCAACCAGTTACTAAATATATACTGTGTATATAATTCGTATCTAAACCTCATTACATACATGTTGAGGGGGTCAGTGCCTGGGTCTCTCAGAGCACAGTAAGTATCACTCTAGGGATACTTAGGAGGGCATTATTGTATTTCTATTGCAGTATTTTGCTAGCATCAGTAAAACCGCAGTGAAACTCAAAGGTATGAGATTCATGGCTTTGCTAACCCTATAGAGACCAATTGCGTCCAGGCTTCTCATTTCTGTTCTTTTTAAACAACGGAAGATAAAAAGCACTTGGCTGAGGGACTACTCCCTGTAGTCATGGGGTAATAGTGCACATTCTTATCCTCCATTTCCCATTAGTGAGGCGATGAAGCCGTCGCAGCCACCCGCATTGTGTACAAGGTACCAAAGGCAAGCACCACCACGGCACCGATTTCAGGCTGCAGAGGAGAAGCTCTAACAAGGCTATTACCACCCACTGCCAGAACACCACACAAAGGAGAGATTATCTGATGTGCACTGAAGTAACTTTACTGAGTCTAAGAGACTATTTTCATGTGCATCTCCAACTTCTCCTTGAAGAAGTTCAGGTAAAGGTTTAAAGTGACTCACAGACAGAACAGTTCCTTTGCAGAGTGATAACCAACTGAAAAGGTCCCTGCTCTGTGCATTTCATTACAATCCTGAGCTCCCAGTCATGTACCCATGAGGCCTATCAAGGTTCTTTCAAACTGAGGCCAAGCCACCAACACAAGCATTCATTTTCATCACAGCCATGCATTTAAAATGCCAGGTATCTCAGATCTTTGCAGGAAGCATAAACTGATCAAGCAAGTAAACCCAAACATTAGAAGCAGCTTTTAATAAGACTACTGTTGTGGAGGAAAGTGCTCAAACAGCATTTTGAACTCAAGTTGCATCTATTCCTGACAATACCCTAAGAGAAAATAGAACTTCGTAAATATAAAGAGCTCTGTGTGTTATATCAATATTAAAGCAGTTAAGGAAGTTGATTTTTTAGTCACCAGTAGAGGTCAGTGTTAACATCTACCTGAAGCAATACAAAGTTCCCTGTGCTCCTGTGTCAGCACTTCACGGGCTGACACCGAGCAGGCTTGCAGCTCCGGGGCCATGAGTTTACATTTTCCAAAGAGAAAACAGGGCCTTGTGACTGTGAGCTCTTGGGAGTCACCAAGAGCAGGAAACTCCGTCCACAGATGGAGTCTCACCACAGCTTTGTTCCAGAAAGCCTCAGGAATGTGCATTTCCCTTTAACCTCAGTCAGAGGAGTTGAAAAGTAAATGAAATGAGAATAAAAGCCAGCTGAAACAAGTGGAACTTTTAAAGGAATGTTTACAAAATCAAGCCTTTGTAAAAGCAAAAGCTTTGACCTGCATTAGCTAGAAATCCTAATGAGAACAAAAAGCCTGAGATGAGGTTTACTGTAGCAAACAAAAACAATTTAGTTGATCCTACCACTACGATTTTATTTTCTACACCACAGCAGCATTCATCCCCATGCAGACAGACCACCAATATTCCCAAGCCTGACTCACCCCTATCTTTCCTCACACCCGTTCCACCAGCCCCACAAATAACAAGTATTTGAGCTCCAAGATTAAAGTCTATCAGTATCAAGAGGCCTGTGAATCTGAAATAATCAACTTTGTAAACATTATGCAAATACTTGTTCAGTTTGCTATGAAATTCTGCAAGCATGTTTTACATGTTTTAATGTGCATGTATGCACGCAAGTGGACATGGCACAAAAGGCTTACTTGATTTTACAAACAGATCTAGGTTCTTGATCATAGTGAATATTTCAAAGTAACAAAAAAGATCTCATTTCACCCTGATAAACTTCTATAACACATAAGAAGTACTAGTGTCTCTCTCCCAGTGAGATGTCTGTTTGTACATACAAAAAGTTACTACCTAAATTTATGTTAATTTAATGTCATACCCATATTGTGTCTCATACCACTGTTCTCTCGAGCCTCACATACCAATGTGTTTTTTACCTGTGTGGCTGCTTACCAAGAGGCCACATGATGGCACTGTGTAACCAGTTTCAGTGCCCTAGTTACAGGCATTTTTCTGTAAAAAGTAGTCTACAGCTGCATAGGAAACATACAGCACCTTAGACAGCCACTATGAAGACCAAACAAGTTCAAATGAAAATGCCAGAGGAGTACCAGCTCTAGTGTTTACTTTACACTAGATATACAAATTGGTTCAAACCCTTGCATGTTTAATGGACCAAGCTACACAGTGAGGTCAGAACGATCTCAACCTATCACAACCACACACACTCCAACCAGCAGGTACCAACTCCTGGATATAGGTAACAACTGTATTAAAGCCTTGCTTAGAAGCTTATCCAGGCTCTGCTTTACCTGTTGGTCAGAAAACCTCCTTCTCAAAGCTCTGTTTTACTACCTACATCTTGAGCTCACTGAAAAAGGACAAGTACAACAGTGTATAGATTAAACTAGCCTTTATTGAAATACACAACTATATGAAATTTGAACTCAAAAGAAACTTCAGAACACACATTAAACATCATAATTTGGAGGTGGCATGTCAATGATCTCATCCAGGGTAGCAAGGAAGTCAGCAGTTGACTGTAACAAGTCTGGAAGTTAGAAAAAAATCAAATCAGTTTCTCAAACTCAGAATGTACACTAACATAAGCTAGCTCTCAGTAGCTCAGCATAAACCTCTTGAATAACCAAGGTAAATATTGCTCCATAGTATAATCCAATACCACCTAACTGATCAGTTTGCAAAGCACCACAAAAGATTGCTCAGTGCCCTGGTTTTCACTGGGTAGAGTTAATTTTCTTGGCAGTCGCTGGTATGGGCTGCATTTTGGATTTGTGCTGGAAGCGCTGTTGATAATTCAGGGATGGTTTAATTGTGTGAGCATTGCTCAGCAATAGAGTCAAGGCCTTTTCTGCTCCTCACCCCACCAGTGAGGAGAAGGCTGGGAGTGCTCAAGGGTCTGGAAGGGGGCACAGCCAGAACAGCTGATCCCAAGGGGCCCAGGGGATATCCCAGACCATATGGTGCCATGCTCAGCAGATGAAGCTGGGGGAAGAAGGAAGGAGGGACATTTGGAGTTATGGCACTTGTCTTCCCAAGCATGCATGCATGTGATGGAGCCCTGCTGTTGTGGGGATGCCTGCTGATGGGAACTGAATGAATTCTTTGTTTTGCTTTTCTTAAACACATGGCTTTTGCTTTAGTTATCCAAACTGCTTTTATCTCAAAGCATG
>VZTH01017191.1:57766-108338 GCA_013397815.1 Aleadryas rufinucha | reverse complement strand
GCAGACAGACCACCAATATTCCCAAGCCTGACTCACCCCTATCTTTCCTCACACCCGTTCCACCAGCCCCACAAATAACAAGTATTTGAGCTCCAAGATTAAAGTCTATCAGTATCAAGAGGCCTGTGAATCTGAAATAATCAACTTTGTAAACATTATGCAAATACTTGTTCAGTTTGCTATGAAATTCTGCAAGCATGTTTTACATGTTTTAATGTGCATGTATGCACACAAGTGGACACGGCACAAAAGGCTTACTTGATTTTACAAACACATCTAGGTTCTTGATCATAGTGAATATTTCAAAGTAACAAAAAAGATCTCATTTCACCCTGATAAACTTCCGTAACACATAAGTACTAGTGTCTCTCTCCCAGTGAGATGTCTGTTCGTACATACAAAAAGTTACTACCTAAATTTATGTTAATTTAATGTCATACCCATATTGTGTCTCATACCACTGTTCTCTCGAGCCTCACATACCAATGTGTTTTTTACCTGTGTGGCTGCTTACCAAGAGGCCACATGATGGCACTGTGTAACCAGTTTCAGTGCCCTAGTTACAGGCATTTTTCTGTAAAAAGTAGTCTACAGCTGCATAGGAAACATACAGCACCTTAGACAGCCACTATGAAGACCAAACAAGTTCAAATGAAAATGCCAGAGGAGTACCAGCTCTAGTGTTTACTTTACACTAGATATACAAATTGGTTCAAACCCTTGCATGTTTAATGGGCCAAGCTATGCAGTGAGGTCAGAACAATCTCAACCTATCACAACCACACACACTCCAACCAGCAGGTACCAACTCCTGGATATAGGTAACAACTGTATTAAAGCCTTGCTTAGAAGCTTATCCAGGCTCTGCTTTACCTGTTTGTCAGAAAACCTCCTTCTCAAAGCTCTGTTTTACTACCTACATCTTGAGCTCACTGAAAAAGGACAAGTACAACAGTGTATAGATTAAACTAGCCTTTATTGAAATACAGAACTATATGAATTTGAACTCAAAAGAAACTTCAGAACACACATTAAACATCATAATTTGGAGGCGGCATGTCAATGATCTCATCCAGGGTAGCAAGGAAGTCAGCAGTTGACTGTAACAAGTCTGGAAGTTAGAAAAAAATCAAATCAGTTTCTCAAACTCAGAATGTACACTAACATAAGCTAGCTCTCAGTAGCTCAGCATAAACCTCTTGAATAAGCAAGGTAAATATTGCTCCATAGTATAATCCAATACCACCTAACTGATCAGTTTGCAAAGCACCACAAAAGATTGCTCAGTGCCCTGGTTTTCACTGGGTAGAGTTAATTTTCTTGGCAGTCGCTGGTATGGGCTGCATTTTGGATTTGTGCTGGAAGCGCTGTTGATAATTCAGGGATGGTTTAATTGTGTGAGCACTGCTCAGCAACAGAGTCAAGGCCTTTTCTGCTCCTCACCCCACCAGTGAGGAGAAGGCTGGGAGTGCTCAAGGGTCTGGAAGGGGGCACAGCCAGAATGGCTGACCCCAAGGGGCCCAGGGGATATCCCAGACCATATGGTGCCATGCTCAGCAGATGAAGCTGGGGGAAGAAGGAAGGAGGGACATTTGGAGTTATGGCACTTGTCTTCCCAAGCATGCATGCATGTGATGGAGCCCTGCTGTTGTGGGGATGCCTGCTGATGGGAACTGAATGAATTCTTTATTTTGCTTTTCTTAAACACATGGCTTTTGCTTTAGTTATCCAAACTGCTTTTATCTCAAAGCATGAGTTTTTTTCACTTTTTCTCTTCTGACTTCTTCCCCATCCCACAGCTGGGGAGCAGGTAAGAAGTTGTGTGGTGCTTGGTTGCAGCTGGGTTAAGCCATAAGTCAGCAAGACCACTCTGAGACCACGGCCTGAACTAGCAGGGCTGGCCAGGTACATTGAGCTTGATTACGCAGCAGAGGCTGTTTGATACTGGTGCACTGCTCTGGTGGTTTAGACAGCAACAGCAATTCACTGCTGTAGCCAACTGGCTTTTTGCCCAAACCACTGAGGAGCACTGTGTGTACTGAAAATCGTGCAAAGTTTCCACTTACTGGATTCCCATGAAAGCTCTTCAATCTTCACAGGTGAAGGAACCATGTTCACACATCTGTCATACGTCCTTTCAAATACCATGAGGGGAACACCACACAGGTTGATATTGCTTAGTTTGTGTTCTTCAGGAAGATCAAAACTCTCAAAGTCTGTTTGAGAAAGACTGTAAGTGTGCAGTAGCCTGGGAAGCTGCAAACTCTTCTAGACTAAATGAAATGGGGGTCAATCTAAAAACAACACAACAGTCTCATCTTATGGGGTATTTATTCGCAGTTACACCTTTCAGTTGTCCATGAAATCCCATACACCAACCCTGATGAAAACACTAGACTACCTAATAGAACTGATAATGTAAAACAGTAACTTCAGCAAGCAAAGCACGTTTCATCAACACTGAAGTCTTTGGCACAGTTTTCACACACATCCACATGAAGAGGAAAGCTTTAAGGACATAATTTGAAGGATTGAGATAGAATATCTACAATGGGCTGGCCTAAGAACAGCTTTAGAAGTTTCATTTTCAACTATTCTATCCTACAGCAGTAGGAATCTCTTCAGTTACAAATTATCTTGGCACACACTCTTCTATATTCCTTTGAATACTTGTCTACTAGTCACTATTTAATGAACTAAGAAGCTAATACATGGTTATTTGGAACTTGTTTCCTGTCACCACAATAAGACTCAGAATAACACATCTGAGGCACAGCCATTACTGTTAGAAATACCATCTCATTCTTGTTTAAGTATTTCAGAAGCAGCAAGTACCCTTATGTTTCAAAAAGGACTCAGGAGAAATGCAATGCTGGCATGTGTGCCACAGTAGCTTGGACAAATTCTTACAACAATGCCAACACTCATAAAAGTCTTACTGTTTAATAATTACATCAATAGTTCTTACCTTGAGGATCCAAAGGAAACATGTTTTCTATTTCTGGCCAATCTTCTTCAGCCACTGTAGGGCAGCTTTCTAATCCATTCTTTTTGTTAGTCATAAAAAGAGGAAGTCACATTATTTGAGCTACTGTAGAATGTTTGTAGTGGCTTTCCTGTGCTATTCAGGTCTACAGACAAGCATACCTGTCATACCTTTCTCAGTCAGGCCTAAATTCTAATACCTTCAAAATAAGTAAGATAGAGATGGGCAAATGTTTCAGCTGAGTTTATGCAGTGCAGTATTACATATGGCAGCAAGAGATGACTGCACTAGAACAAGTAACTCTTAAGATGTGAATAAGACATTAACACAGACTATTTTCTCTAGAACCATCTATGTAGGTGCCCTGCTTTTAGCTAGGATAGGCTTAATTCTTCCTAGCAACTCTTATGAACCCATGCTTTGAATTCATGATGAACACAGCACTGATATACACAGCTCATTCAGCTATTGCCAAGCAGTGTTTACACAGTCCAGGCTTTCTTTGCTTCTCAAAACCCCTCCAGTGAGGAGGCTGGGGATGCACAGCTAGGACAGCTGACCCCAACTGCCCAGAGGGATATCCCATACTGCATGACATGCTCAGCAAGGAAAATTGGTGAGAAAGCAGGACTACCACTGCTCTGGGACTGCCAAGGCATTAATTAACTGGTGGCAAGGAATTGGTTTTGTTTTTCTTTGAGAATTTTCATTATTAAATTGCCTTACTCTCAGCCTATGATTTTTCTCACATTCACCCTTCCAATTCTCTCCCCCAGTCCCATCAAGGAGGAAGCAGCTGTGTGGTGCTTAATTATGTTGGCATTAAGCCACAACAGCAAGTAAATTATGGATTTCCCCTCCTCCCCAACAAAAGTGTGTTGTACTCACTTTGTTCACAGTGCAAGGCTGATTTTTCTGTTTTATCTTATCCAACTTGCTTGTGACTCCTTCAGTTTTATTCACATTTCCAAGAGCCTTTCTGACAGAGCGAGATGTGACTGGAGAAGTACTGATTGCTTTTTTAGGAAGTGGAGTGTTAACTTGTGTTCTTTCACCTAAGACTTTTGCTGGAATGGGGGAGTAAGAAAAAAAGCAAACTTCAGCAACCCTAAAGCTTGCCTAAGTGCACATGCTGGAAAACTAGCTGTCACAGAAATCACTTATTTATAACTCATAAGCTGCACTTATGACAAAAGCACAGAGTTATCTTCAATTTTATACTAACTGGAAGAATTGGTTGGGTAAGCAGATTTATGAATAGAAAACTATTACCATTAAAAGCAGCAAATAACAAAACATGATTTATGCCCTTCACTTGATCCTTTACTGGCTTAGGGCAGCAAATACGCACAAGATCCTGAAGGAAGCTTCAGATGACTCTTTGGAGCACCAAGTTCACCATTCTCCTGATCAACAAAGATCAGCGTTGCCATCTTCAGATTGATGAGACTACCCTGTAGAGTCCATACAGGAAAAAAGGAAAACAGCTTCTGTCTTGTTTCACCACAACACACTTTTTAAGCAAGCCCCATTAAAAACAACAGAGCTACCACATATTGGTCTCTAGGCAAGGGGAACAAACCCCTACTTTTGACCCTTACATAGTAGTTCAGCTAAACACCCTCAGGTCTGAAGGCACTATTAGTGCTCCTGCCCTGTGCTCATCACTGCCATTACACGTGTGGGCAAGCAATTCCTCATTAAAGAGGTCTGCAGGAAAATTCAGAATCACAGTCAGTGAGGCTGGAAAAGATCTCTAAATAACCGAGTCCAACCTAAACACCATCATGCCACCAAGTGCCAAATCCAGTCTTCCCTTAGACACCTGCAGGGACAGTGACTCCACCACCTCCCTGGGCAGACCGTTCTAATGTCTGACCACCCTTTCTAGCAGGAATTCTTGCTAATGTCCAACCTAAATCTGTCCCAGAACAGCTTGATGCCAACTGTCCTGTTGCTGGCTGCCTGGGAGAAAACACCGATCTCCACCTGGCAGCAACCTTCTTTCAGGTGGTCATAGAGAGCAATAAGGCCTCTCATGAGCCTCCTCTTCTCCAGGCTGAGCCCCCCCGCCCCAGCCGCTCCTCATCAGACTTGTGCTCCAAACCCTTCCCCAGCTCTGCTGCCTTTCTCTGGGCGAAAATCCTTTTCTTTGCGCAGCTTGAAGCACAAAGCCAGAGCAAGCTCTGCAGTCCCAGAGCGGCCCTCCCCCCGAACCTCAGCTCACCTCAGAAAGCGACAGCAAAGGAAAGGCCGGACCCACGGAGCCCGAACCACGGACAAACGCCTCAGAACGCCCCCGGCCCCAACGGCGCGGCCTTTTAAACGGGCCCCGAGCCGCCCATTGGCTGCTTCAACCCACGCGCGGCAGCCGATTGGCTGAGCGCCCCGCGGGGCAGCTGATTGGCTGAGAGCGCTCCGCGCGCCGCGGTACGCGAGCTCCGGGGCGGGGCGGGCACGGGGAAGCGGCTCCGCCCCGGAAGTGAGCGCATCCGCGGGGCATTGTGGGGCGGCGCTGCGGCCCGGCAGGTAAACAGCGGTGAGGGAAGGGGGCAGGATTCGGGACCGGGACCGGGACCCGGACCCGGACCCGGACCCGGGACCGGGGCTCAGGATCCGAGATCGCGGTGCTGCAGGCTCCGAGCAAGTGCTAGCGTCCCCCGCTCGGGCCTGGGCTCGGGCCTGGCGCTGCTTCCCTTTGGTCTCTCTCTCGCGTCTCTTCCGGGGTACGCGCAGGCCCAGGTTTTGCATCTACAATAAGGTAATTTTGTTTTTTCAGCAGTGGGGCTTATTATTCAGGGCAGAGATATGTCAGGAATGCATAATACGGAGTTAACTCATTTCGCTGAGTGACACAAAATCACGTTGAAGAGCTGTGATGTCAGACGGTATTGATCTGTAAGGCCTTTCTTCTGATTTTTTTTCTGCTAAGGGAAAAAGCCAAAATGGCCTCAGGTGTGGTAGCGAACGCCCCTCCTGCAGGAGGGGCAAATGATGTGAGCCTGGAGGAACCAAAGAAGATGACGAGGGAAGATTGGAGGAAAAAGAAAGAATTAGAAGAACAGAGAAAACTAGGAAATGCACCTGCTGAAGTGGATGAAGAAGGAAAGTAAGTTTTACTAAAGCTGTGGTTATTCTAAAGCTGCTGAGTAAAAATGTCTTTTCCTGTTGTGGTTACAGAAGAGCTATCAAGGTAACACACGATTTCAGTGTGAGCTGCTGTAGAAGTGAATAGTTGAACATTGTCTTTTAATGTTCCAGTCCTCAGGTATTTTCTAGAAAAATGTAGATTCAATGTTTACCTTCTGTCAGCTATTGGCAGTTCTTCTGAAAAGTCCAATCCATGGAGCTAATTACAAATGGTGTTTTAAAACTGAGCAAAACATAGTACGAGGGTCTTTTACTGTGTACCCCATCTGTTGCCTCTCTCTCTTGCTTTTACAGGGCTTGTTGCTTCTGAGAAATGTTGCTGGGGTTTTTTTTCTCAGTAGCATTACACAGGATAAGGCATTTGATTTGGAATCAGGAGTTTAGGTGAATTAGATGGCAATAAAATCACAAAGTCTGTGTTTATCAAACTGAGAATTTTTTTTGCAGTGCATTGTACCACCTTTGTTATTTGTTATCACTCCTAAAGCGCTTGAACTTTAATGTGAAGGTTGTTTGTTAGACTTAAGTTGCTGTGGGTTTTTTCCCCGTGCCATGTGTTCATTGCACAACATCTTTTACAGAGATATCAACCCTCATATTCCTCAGTACATCTCCTCAGTACCATGGTACATCGATCCTTCTAAAAGACCCACACTAAAGCATCAGAGACCTCAGCCAGAGAAGCAGAAACAGTATAACTCCTCTGGAGATTGGTACAAACGAGGAGTTCAGGAGGTGTGCAAAGTATTTTTCTCCTAAAATAAAGATTTGGGTTGATCGCATGAGGAGATTTCTGGTTATGTGGTGTTGGGGGGGACAGGAATTTTTATTCAGCAGGCAAATCACAGTATGTGGAGATAATCAAAACACGTGTTTGGGCTTTGGGGAGGGCATGCACACCTGAGTGGTGGTGGAAAGATGAACTCGTTACTGGGAGCACTTCTGTGAAGCTGCCAGAGTGTCCCCAGCGCTGCCCGTTGTGTCTCCTCTCAGCACGCTGTGGCCACGAGGTACCGCAAAGGAGCCTGTGAGAACTGCGGGGCACTGACACACAAAAAGAAAGACTGCATGGAGGTAAACTTCACTTTTGTCCACGTCTTAATGGCTTTGAAAGCAATGGGAATTCTAATCTCAGTGAAAAATAGCTGGCTGTAGATGAAACAGTGGGTTTGAAACATTTATTTTCAAAAATGTTTCAAGCAGTGAGAGACGGCCTAGAAATTTCTAGAGAAATTGTTATGTGGGAAAAGTGAAGGGGAAAAGTGATACAATTCAGTGTGTCACCCATCAATTATGTTTGGAATAAGATCTGAAATAATAGGTGAAAATGTTATTTCCTTGTTAATTGCATTAACCCAAGTGCGACTGTGTCTGTTTTTCTGCTTCATCTCAGCTAAAAGCCACCCCTAGAAGCTGCTTTAATTTCTTTATTAATTGTAGAAAATAAAAATAAGAATGTATGGAGTTTGGAGTCTGTTTTGCTACATAAAAGTGCAGAATTACTTGCATTTATTTACAATCCACAGGCTAACAGTGCTGAATTTAACTTGCTGTAGAGGAGCTTGATTCATAGTATTTTTAAAGGGATATGTGGATGAGTAACCTAATGGTCTGATCTAACCATCTTTTTTATTCTTTCAGAGACCCAGGAAAGTTGGAGCAAAATACACAGGCATGAATATTGCCCCAGATGAACATGTGCAGCCTCAGCTGATGTTTGATTACGATGGGAAGCGAGACCGGTGGAATGGTTATAACCCAGAGGAACACATGAAAATTGTCGAGGAATATTCCAAGGTTGATTTGGTACGTAGGTGCTATGATTTACTGGGGAGAGGGTTAGTGTTTGGTGTGGTTGGGCTGGGAGGAGGGCCACTTGTAATGTGCTCTGCTGATATTAGACCTGGTGCTAAAAAGAAGTATTTAAACAAATGCATTTTCATGCTGCACAGGCCAAACGTACGCTGAAAGCCCAGAAGCTTCAGGAGGAGTTGGCATCAGGGAAGCTGGAGCAAGTGGTATGTAAAGTTACCTAATCTATTTTTGTTTAGGCTGAATAAATATAAAATAGATAATTTCTGTTTTCTGACTCTTCTACTCTCTACACAGGGTCTGCTATTGGGTTTTATGCCCTTCAGTAATTTAAAGGTTTTCCTAGCCACCAGCATGTTCTTTGTCACACTCAAACTTGAAGCATCTACTTTCAGATGCAAATTGCTTTGTGTTCCACTTATGGGCAGAAATTCTCTGTGATTATTATTTTTGCTAAAATTAATGACATGGAATTTTGGGTCAGAAGAGCTTGTTTTCCATGTAATAATTTTATTTCATATACTGAAATGTATTTCTTGTATTTAAAGATTGTTACGGTCTGACTAACGCTGAGGTAATGACGGTGCATTGATTTAGTAATGCTTAATATAAATTGGAATAGGAAGGTGTTTATCCTAAAGCAATTTGTTTCTTCTTAAGTCACTGCTGTGACTGTTTGCAGTGTCTCTGGGTGTTTGAAGGCTGAGATACGCATTTCCCTCTGGTGTATAACTGCAGAGTTTGCATCTTCCACTAACTTCTGCAAGCTCCTCTTAGATTATAGATTATAGAAATAGTCTTTGATATAAAATTCTAGTTTTAAAAGGCATTTCTGACTATATTCTAAGTTTACAAAATGGGGGAAAAATAGAGACTGCTGCTGGTCAGAAGGAGGTTTTTTAAAGCCTCCTTGCAGAGGCTGTTTCCAGAGGCTGTGCTGTCCCCTCGCAGGTTGTCACTAGATGGCACAGTGAGCTCGATGTGCCACCAACCCAAACTACAGTGCTTTGACCTTCTCAATAGAAGGGATTCTTCCTCTTTTCATGCCTGTTTTATGAAGCAGACACTGTTGGCTTCTGTATACTTGCTGTGTATAGAATGGAACTGTAAGAAGAAAGTGTTTGAAACTTAAGAACTGTCTCTGAGGGAGAGGACTTAGACTGATTTGCATAGTCAGGGCTGGCCAGTTGCTGGTCCGTGTTCCAGGGCTCACAGCCGTTCCCATTTTTACTGCTGCAAGTATTTTTCAGTTAAAGACTAAGCAGATTAAAAAAATAAAATCTGGCTGTGTTTTTCGAAGTTAAATTCTGCCTTCTGATTTGTGCTTAGTATTCCTGTAAATCCTGACTAAATTCTTCAATACATATCTCCTTAATTCTTTTTTTAAGCTTTCAGAGTTGAAACTTGGTTATATTTACATAATAGGAAATGTTATAGTCTAAATCCTCAGTGTTCAAAGGCATAACAAGCTCTAAATAACAGCAACAGTTTTAGAATTTGCTGTTCTTGCAAAGGATTGGAAATTTAGTTGGGGATACAGTGAAAAGTTCTCCAACACGTGTAGGTCACAGAGACAGCTAAGAGCTTTTTCCTAGAATGTTATGTAGCAATGTTTCTGCATTTGGAGCCACTGGAAAATTGTATTTTGTATCCAGCATGAAGCTCTGCTTTGATTGCCCTTTGTATCCCTGCCATCTTGCCTTTTTCCACTATCTTGTCTTCTCTGCTGATGTGCTCTTTGTTTGCTGCAGAACTCCCCAAGACACCAGTGGGGAGAAGAGGAATCAAATTCACAGACAGTAAGATGATTACCCACTGCATCACACCATGGGCAAAGAAAGGACCTGTAGTTAGTGGAACAGCAAAACAGGGGTGGCACAAGGGTTTGAATGTTGTGTCCATGCCACTGTCTGCCTCTTCTTTTGGGCAGAGGTTGCTGGATTTCATAAAGAGGCTTTTTGTTTTAATTCCTATGGGTTGTCAAACCTTAGAGAGGCAAGCATATAACTAGATTTTAACATGTGGTATATTTTGACCAAAATGTTTTCTTAATATCATCACAGTTGTTTTGATAACTGTTTCCATAGAAGGAAGTGAAAGTTCTTTAGCAAGAGTATTTCTGAAGTGTTGAATGTTAGATTAGCCTGAGAGCACACTTCAGCCAAGGTAAACTGTGCCACCTTGTAACTATGGGGATTGCATAATTTTAGTGAAACCACTAAAATCAGATTCTTGTACATGTCTCCAGAGTGAAGGAACTCTTTTAGTTAGAAATTTTCCATTTCTCCTCAGGAAAGAGATCATAACAGTGAAGATGAAGATGAAGACAAATACGCCGATGACATTGATATGCCTGGGCAGAACTTTGACTCGAAAAGACGCATCACAGTCCGAAATTTACGTATTCGGGAAGATATTGCAAAAGTGAGTAAGGAATTCTGTACAGATTCTGTTCTTCTGTATTCTTGAGAGTAAATTTCAACAAATTATACATTCATTTATTAATGACATTTATTGGTATAGGGGTTTGGAGGTTAAGGTCTGTTCTCAGTTCTGTTCCTGCCCATGTTACGACTTCATCAAGGTCATCCTTTTGCATAGATAGAACTTTTTAAAACATCTAAACTCGGGGATGCAGGAGTAACCTCAGTTTTTTTAAAATCATAAATATTAAGTGTCTTTTATGTTGGTTTTTTTCCCTAGTACTTGAGGAATCTAGATCCCAACTCTGCTTATTATGATCCCAAAACAAGAGCAATGAGGGAGAACCCATATGCCAACACAGGGAAGAATCCAGATGAGTAAGTTAAAATGGAGTCATGCTTGTATATCCAACAAAACTCTTAAAAATGAGATTAATAGTTTTATATTTTCTTTTACCTGTATGTCCTTTAGCTAACTAATCTCTAGTCAGTTATGTATACACATAGTAGTAAACATGGAAGAAAACTGTTTTATTTAGGAGCACATTTTAGTTTAGTATATAAAAGTGGTATTTTTGTGATACTGACTGACCCTTAATCTTCAGGGACATGTGGACTAGGGTTTAGTGTAATTATCTGTACAAGGGCTAGGACACTGCTGCATCTGGAGGTGATGCCTATAAATAATAATTTTATTTATGTAAAGTATTTCAGTAACCAAATCTTAAACTTTATCCCTTGTTTCTTGGTTCTGGAGACTGGCATGGTGTGTTTGTGGTACCTAATAAAATATTTGAATTAGGAGTACGATCTCCTCCTATATTAATGGATTCTGCATAGAAAAAGGGTGAAAGCTTTGGCATTGTCTAGATAGCTTAATTAAAGGTGCCATAGGCTGGCTTTTGGCTGCACACTCAGCTGTCTCCTTTAAAACCCGAGTCATACACTTGACCTGTGCTGTGCTGGGAACGTACAGAGCAGACAGGCTGTGAGTAAAACATGTTTTCAGAGAACAGTAATTGGATTAGCTCGCTGCCTAAAATAGAATGCCAGTGCCTAAATGATAGCAAATAATGCTCTTTCCACCTCTCCTTGCCCCCAGCTAGAGTAATGCCAGTCAATTCTTTTTTTTAGATGCAGATGCTTTTGCTTGTCTCTGAAGTCATAATTTGACCTTTGTCGAATCTAAGTTTCTGCCACAGCTTTGCAGACTGTAAATTTTCCAGAGTGGCTTTGGGAAGATGAAAGAGTGGGGAATTGGATTGCTAGCATTATTTGATCCTCAGTGTGTGTTTCATGTACGGACTTCATCTCTTCAAGGGCTGTGCACAGGTCTCTCAACTTTACTGAAAGCAGTAAAGCTGTCCCAGGCTTTATTTAACTCAGCCAGATATGCTGGGTCTGGATTGAGGAGTCACAAATCCAGAAGTGAGAATCACTGTGCTGGAATATCACAGACTGTTTACGCATATTTATTGTGTAACTAGATCCAAGTTTAACTTGCAGTGCTTGGCATCTCAGACAGAACTCCAGGTCTGTGTCATGTTATCCCTGTAAGCACAGACATCATGGTTTTTGAGTGGCTGCCCAATGCTTTCATGGCTTTACAGGGAGTGTAGATTTTCATTTCATATATCGAGTTGAATGCACCTTCTTCTCCTCCTGTTCTTAACTCTTAGTATACAAGAGAATTTTTACTTGCCTGTTGCAATTCTATGTTTGTATTTAAGAGGAAATCACATTACAAATGCTAAGAATTGTGTTCTTCTCTGCAGAGTTGGTTATGCAGGTGACAACTTCGTTCGCTACACAGGCGATACCATTTCAATGGCACAGACTCAGCGTAAGTGGGGTTTGAGTTTGGGGTTTTTTGGAGGAAATTGACTTAAAATACTTAACAATGCTGCTTTCTTGCAAAAGAGAAATAAATCTTTATGTATTGAGGCCTTATTTCAAATTGCTTCAGAATTAAAGAATGTAACTTGAATGTGTATGTCAGTTTTAGAGTAAGTATTGAGTGAAACCTCTTGTGTACACAGTGTTTGCCTGGGAGGCTTATGACAAAGGCTCTGAAGTTCATCTTCAAGCAGACCCTACAAAATTAGAACTCCTTTATAAATCCTTCAAAGTGAAAAAAGAAGATTTCAAGGCACAGCAGAAAGAAAGCATCCTAGAGAAGGTAATAGGCATTTGGGTTTATTTAATAGGAATTCTGTTGAATTTGAAGTCTAGGTCTTGGGGAACAAGTAAGACTACTAATCCTATGTGAGAGGGCATCAGGTATTCTCAGCAGCTCAGACTTAAAAATATTTTTATATTTATACACACTGTCTCATCAATTGATGAATTTTATTATTTAGTATAGGGACCTTCAAAAGTCTGCTGGTATTTCTTTATATAATTGGGAACTTTTCCTTTAACTGTGAGAATTTCTCCACTGAAGAAAT
The DNA here is from genome assembly GCA_013397815.1 of Aleadryas rufinucha. NCBI lineage: Eukaryota > Metazoa > Chordata > Aves > Passeriformes > Aleadryas > Aleadryas rufinucha. The sequence goes on along the minus strand of VZTH01017191.1, from coordinate 95,520 downwards.
CTGAATTTCTTTCTGACTCAAGTTTTAGGTGCAGTCTTCTAGATAAATATTTATTTTGTATTTTGCAATTTGTTTCTTGGACATCTGAAAAAGAATGAAATAATCCATTTAGATTCTAACCATGTCAACATTCAGGTTTGGAGGGGGACAGGAAACATTGCTCTGTACCAGAGCTGTTTGGCTTGGTCTGAAAAGTTTTCCGGCTTTAAATGAGAAGTATCATTGTTGTTGTTCTCCAGGCATAAAACAAAACAAGAACAAAGAAACAAAAAACCACACACACACAAAAACCGCCACAAAACTAAACACCAAAAGACACCACAGTGGCCATAGGAGATGATGTATTTCTGTCTTAACTCTTTACTAAAGATTAAACTGTCTCCATCCATTTTTGTGCCTTCTTCACAAGGTACCAAAAGTGCTGTTCTTGAAATGTTTGCTTAACTACATAAAAGGTGGGGTTTTTTCAAAACTATTATGTCATTTCTATTTGCATTTTAGTATGGAGGACAAGAACATTTAGATGCCCCCCCAGCTGAACTGCTGTTAGCTCAAACAGAAGATTATGTGGAGTATTCTAGGCATGGAACAGTCATCAAAGGACAGGAGAAAGCTATTGCTTGTTCTAAGTATGAAGAGGATGTGAAGATCAACAACCATACAGTAAGTCCTAGGTTAGGTTAAAATTTTTAAAAAATTAAATACCATCCCACTGGAGGTATATTAGGATGCAGTACAGTATGATTAATACAGCAAATATATTTCTTCTGTCTCAATATGACACTCTCCCTTTTCTGCTAAGGAGAGACTTCAAATTGTCATAGTTGTGATGTGAATTCAAAGAGTTGCCATGGCAATCTTAAACTAAAGGGAAGGTTCCTCTATTTGCCTTCCACTTTGAATATGAGTTGAGCACATCCTGTTGTGGTTCTCTTTTTTGACAGCGTACCTGTAAGGCTCATGTAAAATAGCAAAAGTATTTCTCTTAGCTTCCTTTTGGACTGTTTGAGTAATTTACTTACCAGGATTTCAGCTCAGGAGTAAATTTCAGCCTGCCTCTCACAGGAGTAACTGTATGGTGTGTTCTCTTGCAGTGCATTTGGGGCTCGTACTGGAAAGAAGGCAAGTGGGGTTACAAGTGCTGTCACTCCTTTGTCAAATACTCCTACTGTACAGGAGAAGCTGGGAAAGAAATTGCTGTAAGTGTTCTCTTGTTTAGTCATGTGGAAAGAGCTAAAAATCATTCGTATGCCTTACTTAAGGTTTAGGCTGTTTTGCTTTTTTTGGGGGGGTTGGTTTTTCAGGGATTTCTGGGATTTTTTTTTTTTTGTCCTTCCCCTTTCAAATGTGCTCAATAACAGGGTATCCTTGTTCTTGTCTGTTGTATAGAATACAGAAGCAAGTTTAATGGAAGAGCAGCCTGGGGAGGAAGAACATGTGACAAAACCCAAAACACTGATGGAGGTAGGCTGTTTCCCTTTCTCAGCAAGACGGATATTTCTCCTCAACATTTTAAGAGATTAAAAGATCTGTATAACTACAAAATTGTGTAGAGTCATAATAAGCCTGAAAATTACTAGACCACATTCTTAGAGCATTAGCATCTCCACTGAAAACTAAGCTCTCAAATAGCATTACAAGAAGTTTGGATTCAGTGGTTTGGGCATTATTAATGTTGGCAAGTTGAATCTTAACAGTAACTTGTTTCCCACCTTACAGATCCACCAAGAGAAACAGAAAGAGAAGAAAAAGAAGAAGCACAAGAAGAGCTCAAATTCAGACAGTGAGGGTGAAGAGAAAAAGAAGCAAGAAAAACTAAAAAAGGTATACTATAATCTTCAGTGGCTTTGTGGCAAAAGGAACATGACATATTTTACAGCATCAATTTTATATCTTGGTGATATACCATGGGATACTTTGATGCTAATTTTGAGCTGGACCAAATTTAAAATGCTGCTAGATGTTCTAAAGTACATCCCCTACTCCCCAGGCAAACATTCAGTAAATATTTAGTTTTGAAAGACTTAATTTAGATGACTTAGAACATTTCATGTCGAGGCACCTATTACCCCTGTAGGTCTATAAAAGACATTGCAGAACACAATGATTTGTGTATTGAAGAAAGATGAAGAGATCAAAGGCACTGTCAAATCTTAACTTAGCATTTTGTATCCCAGGCTTGGCCCGGTCTCATGGCTGATGTAGTAAATCATGGCTCAAGCCATCCACTGCTGAGCAGCAGTGTGCTCCCCTGGGCACAGCAGCCTGCCTCGGGCTGCTCAGGGAAGAAACCTATTAAAACCATGGTTAATTAAAGCAGGGTACAAATGCAACTTGTTTTCCAGTAGCAACAGTAGTAGTTTGAGGAATGAGATAAAACAAAGCATTTAAAAATTAAAACCCCAAATATATAACAAAAAATAACAAACAATTCATTCGTACTTGCTAGATCATGGTTATATTTTAGGTAAATCCTATGAGTTTCTTAATTGATTTTGACATTTGGAAAGAGATTAAAGTGTCTTGTTTACTAAAAAGCATTTTACCATCATTTTATGTTAAATACTTAAAAATGAACATTAAGTGAAATGTGCTGTGGGTGGGCCAGACAGATGTGCATTACTTATCCCACCCTTGTGCTTACTCCTTGTGCATCATGCAAGAATCTAAGACAAACCTTCATTGTTGGGGTTTTTTTGTTTAACTTTCATGGTAGAATTTTTGACTCCCTTTGTTCTCATTTCAGGCACTAAATGCAGAAGAGGCTCGACTTCTCCATGTCAAAGAAATCATGCAGTTAGATGAGAGGAAGAGACCATACAACAGCCAGTATGAAGCCAGGGAGCCAACAGAAGAGGAGATGGAGGCCTACAGAATGAAACGACAGAGACCTGATGATCCCATGGCTTCTTTTCTTGGGCAGTAGTCACAGAACATCATTCAAGTACACAAGGCTTTTTTCATGCTTGTTTTCAACTCTCTGGACACTTGATTTCCTTGCACGTGTCAAAAATATCAGAAAAGGCAGAAACCTTTTTTTGCTCCGAAGAAGTTTGTGAAAGCTTCTTTCAGCAGACATGAGCAGTCCAGTACTTACAGGAGTTTTGTAAATGTGTGTGTATATACACAAATACAGGCACATAAATACACACACATGTATATAACATATGTATGGATAAAATACATACACCCACTCCGTAAATTCTTGAAGGAGAAGAGATCTGACTGAGATCCTAGGTTTATTTGGCCAACTAATATATGCATAAAGTTGTGATACAGTAAAACTGACTAGTCACAAATGGTCAGCAGGTGTCAATATAGAACAAAAATTGTTGACAAAAATTGACACAACTACTAGAGCGTCTTATTTGTAAAGTCTGTCTCATGACTTTAAGAGAATACATAGTTTCTTGGTCACTTTGTAGTAACTTCTTTGGAAATGTAAAAATTGATTGCTTTGGTCTGGTTAAATTATTATAAAGATCTTAAGTGCTGTCTAGTCTTTTAAATGAAAGGGTTAGGAGCAGCTGACTGTGGAACTTTTAAATTCCAATTGTTTCTTCAGATGTATTTCCATATAAATTTTAATTGCAAAGATCTGAGTGGTTTCTTTTTGATAACAGTATCCTGTTACATGGTGTGACACCAAGTGTCAGGTTCTAATCCCATGTGAGAACGTGAAGCAGCATCTACTTTGGTTTGGCAATATTAGCCCTTAAACTGGGAGTTTTCCCCTTCTAACTATTAAAAGTTGAAGAACTGGGTAGAAAACTGCACAGCGTGACTTTAGAGTTGGAAGGCTTGGGAATTACTTCTATTGGGGCTTAAACTGTCTTTCCAAGGAAAAACTGCTCTTTTCCACAAATAATCAACTTGCTCCCTTTTGCCCTTAACGTACTGCATGAAAGTGGAAAACAGCTGTATAGCCCCAAATCTGTCCATTGAGGAGATTTCCTCAGCTCTGTGTCTGAGAAGTGTTCAGTTCAAAGCACCTTTATATATATAAATATATATATTGCAAGTAATTTTGCTTAAATTATATAAAACAGAATGGTAAAACAAAAGGCCTTTGCACATATTGAACAAAAAAAGAAACTTCTTCCAGGTTTGTAGGTCAATTATCTTCATTAGATGAGACTGATAGAATTTCACATGGTGTATCTAGGAAAATTGCTTCTTTTGACATATATAAAATCAAATTTGAAAAGCAGAGCTCAGTTGTAGCATCTTGTGTATCCCCTCATAGGACTTTCAGAACTGACACCTTGTGTGCTTCCTGTTTTGTGTTAATAACTTGCAACTTTACCACATGAAAAGCATCTTGAAATTTGTTCCATGAGATTTTCCACAGTGAAAACTCTTGCAAAAGCTGTTCAGAAATTTCCATTGTGCATGGCTTGCAGGATAAGGTTCTTATTAACAGGAATGTTTCATAGAAAAGAAAATACGTGCTTCCTAAAAATATTAAATGTAAAATGGCTTTGATATCATTCTCTCATCCCAATGCCTTTTGAAATTCAGGGAAACTCCAGAATTTCAGTGATTAACTGGCATTTCCAGACTCCTGACCAAGCTAACACTTACCACATCTGAAAGTTCTGTAATTAATGAGCTGGGTTTGCTTGGAGCACTCTGAGACCCTTTTTAGTGTTTGATTATTAGAATAATATTGCTTTTACTTGGGAAAATATGTGCTCAAGTTGCATTGGGAAACAGCCTGATTTTTTTTTTTTTCCAAAAGCTACACTGATAGAATCACAGGATGGTTTGGGTTGGAGGGGACCTTAAAGATATCTAGCTTCACTCAGCCTACCCTGAGCAGGGACACCTTCCACTAGACCAGGTTCCTCCAACTTTGTCCAGCCTTGGCCTTGAACACTTCCAGGAATGTGGAGTCCATAACCAGAGTCCACATTGCAGAGACATTGTTCAGATCCTGCTGGGTCTATACAATTAAAAGCTCCACTGCAGGAAACAAAAGCACACAAGAAAGAAATATCTATTGTCAGTCATTATTCTGAATTAGTCTGTCCTCAAAACCCAGACCTTCATGTTCTGTATCTCTGCTGTCTCCCAGTAATTTTTGCCTCAAGCTCCCCCCCACTGTGGGGCTGCAGCTTCATGGCTGTACCTTGGTTTATTTGGGACCATGGCAGAGCTGCCTTGCTCCGTACCTGGAACTTAATCGTGTAATGCTCCTTTTTCTTTGACATCTAATGACCACATGATTTATTTTGCCTCCTCTAACAAAGGCCCATTGTGCTGGAGTGCTGTGAGGGAAAGCAGGGAGTCGGCTGCTGCCTTGCTCTGTAACTGCAGCGACAGCCTGCCAGGAGCCCCCCTTGGAATCTATTTTTCTAAGTGCAGAGGAGAGCAGCACATACGTGATGGCCAAAGCAGGCAGCAGCTGGCATTGCTGCTCTTCAGCCAGACCCTTGCCTCAGGGGAACCATGATGTCCCTCTCTTCTTACTTCTCTGGCATTTTGCAGTGTTTAAAGAAGCAAACAGATCACCCTTCCTATGGGAGCTGTTTATTTGCACTCTATGCTACTCTTTTAATACCTGGCTGCAAGTGTAGTTCCTGCACACATTTTTTTAATGTAGTGACAAATTGTGTTTAAATTCTGGTTTTATAAATATCTGGGAAAATGAAAGTGTACAGCTTCAGATGAGTGACACATTCCCCGAGCAAAATGCCCTGATTCTTTTTTGAAGGCTCTCTCATTTAAAGAAAAAGTTTTGCCATTGATTTTTGTGGAATCATTATCAGATTAGGCAGCAAATCTGTAAAGTAGCTTTGAGATGCAAACTTTGGCTTATAATGCTAGTTATTGTTTTTCTACTCTCAAGCAGTTTTGTGTGGTGACTGTGGCAGTGCTCGGAAATGAAAGTCATGGTGATGGCAACCACTGACATGGTTATCAAGGGTGTTGTGAGATTTTATGCATCTCTGAAAGCACCAGCTGTAAAAATTCAAGGCTTCCCTGAAAGTCTTAGCTTTCAATTAAGAAATACACCATGTGTATCAATATTTCTGGGTGTGAAGAAAAGTTTGAAAACATGTCAATGTACTCGAAAAGTTTAGGTACCAAAAGACAAGTAAAATGAATGTCAGCTCTGTTGTTTTTATAAAATCCCTTGTTTATTTTAACTCTTGGCCCTGTTTATTACTGTTACCATAAGTTTATCAATTGCAAACCTAAGCAAACTTTGTGATTTGTAAATACCCTGAGAATACTTTGGTCATTTCTTAGTGATGATGAATGGATGGTGGAGCACTCGTGGCTCATACAGGGGTGAGGTTTTTGCCTTGATTCTGTCATGTTCTCTGACGCTAATGTGTTCTAGTGTTTTTAATTGCCAAGAGCAGCTGTAAATTCTCTCTTTGGGGGTGTCCCATCACATCTCATTCAATTGTTATTAGTCATTGAACATCTTAGCCTGTGATTGAATCCAAGGATAGAGCAAAGGGCAGTTATTCAGCCCAAATCTACAGTACTTCATGTGAGGGCAGTAGGAAGGTTTAATTGCTAATCCTTGTGACACATGGATTTACTGTGACAGTTGGGGCCCAAAAGGAGCTCCTGTCTGCTCCCTCTTAGCTCTGCTCAGTGTTCCATGTGTGTGAGTGCAGAGCCCTCCAGGAATCCAGCCTTGGAACAATCTGCCACTGTGAGATACACACCACTAGAGCTGCAGGTCATATGAAACATTTAATAACTTCTTCACAAGGCAAATGGTTTATAAGTGAGGAGGAGCATTTGGAACATGTGATTTACAGTTGGGAATAATTTTATAATTAGGGAATGCTATTATCACACTCACAGTGCTGTGTATTAGTGCAAGTTGCTGGTGAAATTTCCACTGGTTTAGAGCTCAGGTTTGGTGACACTGTGGTGACAGGGCTGTTTTCCCAAGGCTTTGCTGTTTTGCAGAGTTTTGGGAGATCTGCTGACACTCCACACCTCGCAGAGGCTTTCAGCACCCTCAGGTTATGCAGGGATTGTGTTTGTTTTCAAGACTCACACAGTTTTTAATGGGTATATCCTGACAACAGTGTGGTAGGAAGAGTGTTGTTCATCCCCAATTAACATACAAGAGACGCTTCATTTAAGGACCCTTGAGCTTGGATGTCTGCATAGTTGTCTCACAGAGACAGAAGCTGGGCACTGTGCTATGTCTGGAAAAGTCTGGACACTCTCAACCCCGATGTGTTGAAATGTCTTTAAAAAATCTCCTTATATGAGGGCCAAACCTTACAAAGATCTGTGACGAATCCCAGAGCCAAACCAAACTCTGCACAGTGAATAGCTCTGCTGCAGGGTTCAACTGCTCGAGTCCTGGGAGAGGCAGGAGCTGCTGAATTAACCCTCTGAGGTGCAGGGTGGGAATGATGGCTTTGACTTCCTTCATTTCCTCAAGCGGTATGCTGGAACCTTGATTATTCCTGCAGGACTGAGGCCAGGCTTGTCTGCAGCACTGTCCCAAATCGGCCCTTCTCTGAAAGACCTGAACAAACGTTTCACTGGCAAAAGGAATGTACAGACGTTCCTGTGCACAGGAGGCACCACTGGAGTTGCCAGCTCTGCCCCAAACCAGAGCTCTGCTCATCACCTGGCAGGAGAATTGCTCAGGTTTGCCTTTTTCCTGCAGTGCAGGATTTTTTTCCTTCTCATTTCTTGGACTGCTGGAAACATCTCACCTCCTATTGCAGAACACTTGATCAGATACCAAGTCACTGCTGGGTGAAAACAGCATTAAGTGCAATGACTAAACACTGAGTTAGTTACTGAGTAACTTCTCAGGAGTCCTTCTCCATACTTGGGTAGTTACTGAATACATCTGATGGTGAAAAAAACTGGGCTGTGGGATGGCCTATTTGTATACAGGATTTTGAAGAGGAGCCTGGGTGGTTGCTCCCAGAAAAACCTCAAATATGGATTAAATGAATAATCAGTGAATAGTATTCCAGAGGCTCTTCATGCTCAGAAGTGGATTGAGACTTTACCAACAAAATGATCCCTGTCCTCTCCAGCTGCTCTGCAGTAAACCCAATCCCAAGCCCTCTGTGACGGCGTTGGCACAGTTTTGCTGGAGAGCAGGGTGAGGCCAGGCACAATCCAAAGGCTCAGTCTGTGTCCCACAGACATGGGGAGATGTTTCTCCTTCCCAACATGTAAAAACAACATAGCCACAGGTGAGCAGATTATTTTTGTAGGAAACATGGAAGGAATGCCCAGAGAACCCTTGAGAAACAATACATAACGAATTGTAGAGCTGTGGCCTGCATGGCATTATCCAGCTTAGTTTGAGGGAAAAAAATAGCGGCACAAAATCAGCTTATTTTTTAAGCCCAGCTGGAAACTAGTGGGAATTCATCTCACCAGATAAGGTCATTATAAAAAATATCAGGCTTCATCACATATTTGGAGGCAGAAAGAATTTATTGCAGAGGCCTGAGTTGATTCAGAGTCACACAACAGCCTCAATCTGTGTGCCTTCTGTGCATTTTATTAACAAAATACTTTGAAATAATTAAAAAGCCCCACAAAACAAAACCTGTAGCATATAACACACAGCTTCAGAGTTGCCTTGAGCTGCATTATCTTTTACTGTACAACCCTTTTTCTCTCCCCCTAAGAAAGAAGTACATAATCTTTTAAGAAAATCAAATCTAACTACTTTGTTGTATTAATTACTTTCAGTTGGATTTAATTAGTTTTTGTCTAGCAGTCCTTCTCAACTGCCCCAGAGCAAAGGCTCCTGGCCCATGCACTGTGACCCCAGGCTGGGGACAGCAGGGAACAAGGTGAGGGATGCTCCTGGAGTGGCAACATCCCGGTGGGATGCACAAGAGTGCTTTGGCTTGCAGGGCAGAGAGGCCTCACCTGATCTCTCCTCTGTGGCCTTGGCAGCATATGCATGGAATTTTTCAGTTGTGCCCACGTGGGAGTCATGGCCACCAGCCAATAGCTCAGGCAGAAACAGCCCCGATGTTAATGATTGACTGGTGAGATAATGAAATGGCCCAGCCCACTGTTTGCTTGCTTTCCCTCTGCACTGCCGCTGAACCGCTGCTGCGCACCAGAGTACCACAAACCCAGGGCAGTGTCCAGCCCGTGACAGCCACCCTGCAGCTGTGATGCCCATGGAGCCGCCCGCTGCCCCAGAGACATCCCAGTGCTGTGCTGAGCAGGTGAGAGATGGGAATCGCCTCTGACACTTGGGAGTGCGCTGAGAACTCTTCAGGCTGTCATCTGCAGAAGTTCTGCTTCACTGACTTTGAGATCTTTTCTGTGCACACAGCTGGAATGTGGAACCAGAGCACTGGCTTCTGTTTTATAAAGAGAATATTGGAGATAGAAAATTTGCACTGTCTGTACTCATTGTGAACATGCCTTCAGATTGCTCGAGCTGACAGGTAACCTGGTGTATGCAAGGTGTCCCTGCCAATGGCAGGGAGGGTGCAACTGGATGAGCTTTAAGGTCCCTTCTAACCCAAACCATTCTGTAGTTCTGTGATTCTAACAAAACCAAACAACATCTCAGTGTGTGTGTGTGTGTGTTTTAGATGCCTGTACGTGGTATGTATTGTCTCCAGCAGTTGCTGTGCTCTCTATTTGTATATTTGCTTTATGCAAGAAAAGAATGAAATGAACGTTCTGGTTACTCTGTTGCTTATATCGTGTTTGCTGTAAGTCTGGAGAACAGTGATTCTGCTGATCCATGGTCTGAGTAGCTGCTCCTTAGCCCGTGGATAAGTACATGTGTTTGGGGAGGGATTCAGTGAGATCCCAGCTACAGACCTTTGAGGGCCACAGGTCATGGTGGATGAGCTCACTCGTCTCTCCTGACAAGCAGATTTTCCTTCACCTCAGCAGTGTCCCTTGAGCAGCTGGGGGACACCACACATGTCCTTGGACCTCACAGGGTTTGATGCAGAGTTTGTGTGATACACGGGTTTGGGTGCTTGAGAGGCACCCAGCCATGCCAGGTGCTTGTGGCATCGTGGCACCTGTGCCAATGTGGGGGTGCTGATGGCATCATAGCACCTGTGCCAGCATGGGGGTGCTTGTGGCATCGTGGCACCTCTGCCAGCGTGGGGGTGCTGATGGCATTGTGGCACCTGTGCCAGTGTGGGTGTGCTGATGGCATCGTGGCACCTGTGCCAATGTGGGGGTGCTGATGGCATTGTGACACCTGTGCCAGTGTGGGGGTGCTGATGGCATCGTGGCACCTGTGCCAGTGTGGGGGTGCTTGTGGCATCGTGGCTGCCATTTAAAGGTGGTTTGGGAGGTCTCAGCAAAAGAGGAGGTGCAGAGTGTGCCCTGTCCCAGATCAGCAGCACGGGGCAGGCAGAGCCAATGGTCCCACTGGGGAGGGATGAGTTAAACATGTTGCAAGAACCCATCTAGGGTCAGGCATGAGCTGGTGGATGATGGTGTGAGAAGAAAGCATAATGTTGGACAAACAGGTGTCCAGGTGCTGTGTTTTCTGTCAATCCTTTCTCCCACCAAGGGCTGACTCGGTTCTCAGGTGCCTTGCAGAGCATCTGCTGCCAAAGTCCATGTGCTCCCATCTGAGGCACCCTTCTGTAACAGACAGCCTGGAAACAGAGGAAGGGGCAGGATGTATCTTGGAAAATATTAAAACCACATTTTGAAATGTTTAACTTGGGACTGGAAGCTGTCTCAGGCACATGTGATTGCACCAGGACACCTGAACTTCAGGGCTTGTCCTCAGATCTCTGACTGTGAAAGATGCCATTTTCTTAGGGAAATATGTGAATGTAACCAAATAATTGAGGACAGAACTGAATTTGTAACAGAAAAATTATCTTTAGGACCTCAAAATTATCAGTGTGTTGTAGTGTGTAAGGGACCAATCTCACCCCTGCTGTGGACATGGACAGTCCAGAGTGTCTCCTGAGTCTAACAAAAACACAGGAGCTTTGCTCTATCCTTGAGTGTGCAGATTATGTGGGGGTTTTTAGAATAAATAAAATCTAGGTCTATGTTTAATAGGTCAGGTAAGGAATCTGGCAGGTAGACATTTTTACACAGAAAATAGCTACCTTGGTACAAACGTACTTAATGATCCCCCAGCACAGGCAATGTTTGAGGCTGCTGGTGATTGCAGGTTACAGAGGACTGATTTGGGAACTCCGAAGGGAAGTTTCTGTAGAATGGGTTAAATGTAGGAAGGCAGACCTGCAAAAACTCGCACCTTTGTGTTTGGGTGGGGACTAGTTGCTATGAAGTGCTACAGACGGGGAATCACTTGGTCCCTTGTTTGTATGGACCCACTAGATCCTCTCACTGAAACTGCCACTGCTCTCTGAATTACTCACCTGTTATCAGAGGTGAGTACCTGCCCTGGCATCACCTGCTTTGGGAAAGTCTCTCACAAAAGCTCTGAGTGCTGCCTTTTCCCAGAATTGAATTCATTTATGCTTCCCCCAGCGTTTTTCCTCTGCCATCTCCTGCCAGTTTTGCAGCATGTCTGGAGAGAGGCTGAAGGAGGGTGGGTTTAGTTCAGATATTGGGAAGAAATTCTTCCCTGTGAGGGTGGTGAGGCCCTGGCACAGGTTGCCCAGAGAAGCTGTGGCTGCCCCATCCCTGGAAGTGTTCAAGGCGAGGTTGGATGGGGCTTGGAGCAACCTGGGATAGTGGAAGGTGACCCTGCCCATGGCAGGGGGTGGAACAAGGGGATCTTTAAGGACCCTCCCAACCCAAACCATTCTGGGATTCTGTGATGCTCTTTGCAGACCAGGGGTTTGATTTCTGCCCCTAATTCTGAGCAACCCCCACCCCACCACTAAACCTGCTCTAATGTAACTGTTGGATATTTCCAGATTATTTTTAACTACTGATCCAGGTTTTCATTTTTTGTTGTGGAAACCAGTGATACATTTAGTGAGATTAAGCATAAATGCTTATAAATTCTGCCCAAATGAAAGCTATAGGAAAATACTGGGATGCAATATTTGCCAAAGGAGCAGAGCGGTCTAATATATTATTTCTTGTGTATATTTGGTGGTTTCCTCTTGTTCCAGTGGAATGTTCTGTAGTAACTGGATATTGCATTTCTGTCTGCCCCAGCCCAAAGGCAGACACAATTATGTTTAACATCTGGATGAATTAGACTGAAAACAGACATCCTCTGGAAAGGAATAGTTTCTGTCTCCTCTGTCAAAATAAGAAAGAGCTAATGGCTTTTTAAAAATACCAAATTAATTGATATGACTTCATAATCCTTGGTTTGTATACAAGAAAATGGAAGTGCTAATATGGTTTGCTAATTATATTTTTGACTGCTGCTATGAAAGAATGGAAAAGTTACATGATTTCCTGAGGGTAGTAAACTATTTAAAAAATTAATTTGTAGTTAGGAGGAGTGCTGAGAAGGCGAGACAGAGGCCTGGGCTCTGCTCCTGCTGTGGGACTCAAATGATTTCATGGTAAGGCAGAGTCCTACTGGTGTGGCAGTGTGTGATTAAAGTTTGTTAGATATGCTCTGAGGTACAGGGAGGTTTTTATGTTAGATGAAGCTCCATTTCCACATCTGTACTCGCTTTTTCTCTGTTTCTGTCATGTTTTCAGTCTTCTTCTCACCTGTGTTCAGTGTTTGGAAGTTTTCCACGTACCACAAGCTAATTCCTGTGCTCTCCTGTTTTCTGGGATAATCTGGGTTAGCCAGCTTGACTATGTCACCCTCTGCTCTGGGAAGGTCTGGTAGGATTCTCTATCCCATATTTTACCTGTCAGTATTGCCTAGATGGAAATTACTTTGGGAATGTAGTGAAGAGAGTGTGTTTCTGTATCTTCATGAAGTTCATAGCACACAGTCTAAAGCTTGCAAAGATCAGCAAAAAGCTTCCTAGTACATTTAGGGACCAGAGAATGAATTTTTCGGTCCATCTGAAGCCATAACTTAAATGACACAAACACATTCATTTATATATGTAGATAATAGATATAATTCCACTTCATTAAGGTGAACTGGACACTGCTCCTTCCCCAGCCAGTGCCTCTGGATCCATCCTTGTCTAAAACTGGAGCTGCAGTAGGAATGTTTGTTCTCATGGCAGGTTTGTCTGTGGAAGGCATAACTACAGCATGTAGTAATTGGAACCTGCAGTGTTGTTCTGTCAAGGACTCTTGGACTGCAACTACAGAGCCATTCATAAAGCTTCTGAGAACAGTTTTATATTAGAATAAAGCATATGTAGGTGCCAGAAAGCCACAATTCTTCAAAAATAAGATGACTTCATGACATTTCCCAACCAGCCAACACTCATTAAAAAGTTTGAGTGAGCGTCAGCTCTCCCAGAGCTCTGATAAAGCTGGAAAAGGCAGATTCTGATCCAGGCAGTGCTGGGAATACATTGGGTTTGGGATGTGTGGCAGCTGGTGAAGCTGCCTGTTATAAGCACTTGGGTTTTTCTAATTATAGGCAATTAATAAAGAGCATGTTTTTATATCTGCTTGCAGTTTTAAAATTTGGTAACCAACTACCAACTCATAGGATTCTGGACTAAAACCATGTCAGTGGAAGGAGATGTTGAACTGGATTACCCCTATTTAAAGGCCAGTTTCTTCTCTTCTGAGCTTGACTTGCTGCCTAAGCTGTTGGAAACTCAGTGCAGCCAGTAGGAGGTCAGAGGGACTATGAGAATTTTATTTTTCTCTGATGTTTCTTGGACAGCCTTACTGGGAAGCGGTCAACAAGGTAGAAATGAGAAAACATCTTCATTTTATATATTAATTAAATTCTATTCTATTCATTAGTTAATTTAATAAGATATATTAATTCTAAAGACATATGTTTAAAAATCAACAGTGTCATTAGGTTTGGGTTTTTTTATTTTTAGTACTTTAGAGTCTGTAATTTTTTAATGCTCTTGTGGTGTTTTTGTAGCCTGTAAAAGCAGTATGGGGGTAAATTTATGGCATCAAATGAACTTGCTTAGATTTAAAAAAGAAATAAGGAAAATTATGATGACATTAAAAGGGGTAAAATGGAAATGGTTGGGAGGAAATGCATACATTTGGATGAAACTGTGATTCCTGGCAAAAGCATTTTCTGAGAAGCACTTACAGAGGTAGAAGAAACAATAAGTGTTCGGTGTTTAATAGAATAGAGACTAATGCTGATGGAAACCAAGAGAAATTTTTGGGGCTGGCCAAGGAAAGTCAGGGAATTCAAGGACAATGGAGAGGTATGTGGTGGGTGACTGCTCTAATTAAAAGGTCAGGCTCTGTTGGGTGCTCAGAAAAAGTCTCTCCTGGGGCTGTGAAGAATTGCCAAACCTGATCTTCCTCATTAAATCCTTGGCCAGAGACTGGGCCATAGCTCTCATCTCCAACAGCAGTTTATTTGGGCCACAGCTTTTCGTCACCCAGCAGGCATGTTAGGCAAATGCCAAATGTTCCTGTCCAGCAGTGAGATGTCATCCCTGTGGGAAGTGATGCCAGGAAGGTGTAGGATGGACCCATTCTGGCACTGTGGCTCCAGCAAAGCTCCCATGCTGGTCACTGGGGATCTCTTCCTTCTGTAGAGAGCCTGGCATAGCAGGGTGAGGAAATTTAGGAAGGTTTATCTATGCCCATACACAAAAAAGGGGATACTGAGATGCATTGTTATTATTACTTTCATCCTTCTCTAAATTTCCCACGACACGTTGATAGCTCCAGAAAGCCTCAAGTGTGTATCCCTGGGTTTTACTGGAAATGTTTACATTCCTCAAACTATGACAAAATTTATTTCTGTGCTCACAAGGCATGAACCTCCTCTAAATCCCACTTAGGCTCTGCTTTGGGACTGTGTGACACTTTGACTTCCCTGGCTCCCAGTAGCAGGGTGAGCCTTTCACTGGGCCTGGAAGCCAAATGTGAGACTTTGTCCTTGGGTATTGATGCACAATATCCTTGGTGACCATTACCTACCTGCATGATAGTTCTGTAAATTGCACTAAAAGAGAAAAATGGGGGTTAGAGTCTTCAGAAATCTTAGCAAAAAAAAATACAGATTAGCAGAAAGTGTGTTTTTTCAGTCAGCCAAAGGCAATGTTATCTGCTATGTTTGCCTTCCTGTTTGAAACCTAAAGTTGAAAGTCCAAGGGGATAAAAATTGTTGATTATAGGCTAGAAACAAATAATGACAAAGGGAAAGTATCTATTAAAAAGAGAAGTCAGAGAAAGAGAGAAATAGTGACTTTCAGAGATGCTGGGCACAAAGGCAATGCCAGCCACACTTTCCTGAATGTGGTATCCTTCCATTTCTCTCACCCTTTCAGCAGTCATGTCAAAGTGATGGAACTTGAAGACTTCAGACATTTGTCTGGAATTTCTGGCTATTTCACAGTCTGGTCAAAGGACCAGCTCTTATTTCCAGGCATCTCATATCTCAGAGACGGAGTCACTGAGAATGCATCCATGTTGTGCAGGGGCGTGGGTTTCTGTCCAGGAAGACCTGGATGGAGAGCAGGGAGCCTGAGCTATGTCACCCACCGATGACCTGCTGAAGGTTTCTGGGAGAAACTGCACCTGCCAGAGACTGCACCTGACTTCTCCAGGATTCTGGCCTCTCCAGGCTGCCCTGGGACAGCCAGGAGGATCACCTGCTACAGCAAGAATCTCTCAGGTGATCTTTTGTAGCAATGAGATCTCATGGTCTGGGGAGCAGATGGGTCAGGTGCTGTGGACTGTGCAACTGATTGGAATCTGAAGAATTTTAGTTAATATTTACATCAAGTGTTTACCCTTTGATAAGGAACAGGTCATTCACAAATGTGGACATGACATAATATTGGTAGGTTGGTCAAGGTGTTGCTTTGCATTGTGCACACTTGTTCTCTTCTGGAGAACACTTAAGTACTGTAGTTGGATCCAGATTAACAGCTGTGGGTTTCCCCTTTATTTTCATGAAGCCATTTGTATAAAAAGGGCAGTTCCACAAAAAGAGAGCTAGGAAGGTCTGAACTGTGCTTGTGTTTATTAAGGAAAATGCTCGCTCTTGCTTCTGTGATGGGAAGATTGTGTTGGTCACTTCAAGGGAACTCCACAAATACAAAATTATTGCGGACTGTGTTATGTGCCAGGGGCTGTTTTTCCTGGGTTCTTGAGGGCAAATGAGAGACTTGATAGAGCGAATACCTGTGTTTCTGATGGGTGGTGATTTGTTTGGGCAAGCATTGTATATAAGTGCAGGTGAGTTATGGATCAATTATGGCACCTATCAAACTCTAAATGAGGTCAAACAAGACCAAACTGTAATTATAATAAATCTTGCCCTTATAAGACAGGTAAGTTGTTCACTGACTGTGGTCTGGAGTCACTAGGTTTTCTTTGTACAGAGTTAATTTGCCAGACATGAGGCTTTGACCTACTGAGTTGGTTGCAAAGAATTCAGGATTGTGCAATGCAAATCACCTTTCCCTAGAACAGAACAGGTTGATGTGGATGGAAGTCAAGTTCACCTCTGTTTTTAACAACAAAAAAACACAAGCAAACAACTTTGGAACTTAATAGGTTGATAGTGGCTTTATTTCTTCCTTGGGCATGGAGTGAATATACTTCCCTGCATCGCTACACTGTTAATACACTTCCCTTCATCTTTCAGTGGTTTTGGTTCTGATGTACTTTAATTTAACATTTTTCTTGTTTTCAGTGGTTTACAATGCAAGTATTGCAAGCCAGTCTGGAATGTGCACATTGTATTCCAGCCTTGCCAGAATATTTCTGAGACCCAGAGACAGCACAGTCCATGAGAGAGCTCTACCACCCCCCACTGAGAACAATAATGACATTGTTCATGTCAGCTGAGTTTTAAGGACATTAATGATTTTCTCTTACATGGGAAAGAGAGAGCAGTTTCCACATAGTTCTTTGAACACATTGAGATAAACTATTCTGCTGCCAGGGTTTGGGAAATATCCTCTTCAAAAGAACTAAGACATGTTTTCCCTAAGGTGTGTTTCAGTATCAGTCAGAGGTTCTTACCTCAGTCTTCTAAGACACTGAAATTATATTTCCTATTATTTCTGCTATCATCATAAAAACCTGAGTCAAAAGTTCTTCACTGTATTTCCAACTTCACTGTAAATCCCAATGAGGAGCTTGAAACAATAGGGGAAAAGAGATCTTGGGAATGACTGGTATAGGAAACCAGGAGAGTACTTCCATTGATAGACATGAACCAAATCACAACTGTTACTTGGATTCTACACATTGCTGGAAAAGTTAAATCAGGGTGGCTCCATTAACTTCCATGGAACTGTGCCAGCACATCCCAGACAAAGACTTGGCTCAGTCTATTTACAGCACCGTCAGTAAGAGCTGCTTGGAGAGGTTCCACTGGGAGAAAAATTTGATTAAAACAAGGGAGATAAGAACGACAGAGGAATCTGTCTTCTGGGTCCCTTGTGGAATGTGGCTGCTGTGGGGTTTGATCCTGTGCACCCACAGCACCTCCAGGTACCACTGAGCTCTCCCAGCTCGGTGAGACCCAGCGGTCACTGCCATGGGACAGACTTCCAGGGCATTCTGTTTGCCTAGGAAATGTGATGGCAGTGAGACACACTGTGGTACCCTCCCATCTGCACTTCGTGTCACTGCAATCATTCAACTGCTTTTTTTCTCAGTGGTTTCACAAAATCCAAGGTTTTCCTTTCACCAGATACCTAAGGTTTTTATTTCTTTAAACCCCTCAATCCGCCATGGTGAAAAGGATGGAGAATGGCATCACCTGCCACTGGTGCTTCTTATTTCCTTTGTGATGCTGTTATTCAGGGACAGACAATTAAATTTCACAGCTATGTTTTAAATCATCTGTAAAGAGGGAGAGAACTCTAGACATCCTTGAGTTGGTTTCTTACTGAAATGTTAAAAAAACCAAACAAACACCAAAAAAAAACCAAAAACCAGCAGGCAAATTCCCACTTTGTGATGTTAGGCTGTTTTCATTTCCCAGAAAGTAGTTAATTTGTTTAGTGTGCCCCACCAGTCCACGTTTCATTTATAGATTAACTTGTGTATTTTGGCTCCTATCCATCTCTTCCTTTGGCTCAAAATGAATGATACCAGGACTGTCTTTGAAACAAGGCAGGAATGTGATTTTTTTTTTAATTAAAGAGAAACATCAGCCTGAAACCTCTCTTTTTGCCAGCTTTATGAGGCCCCACCCCAGAAATATGGTATTGGGAATGGCAGATTAGTGTCTGGTGAGTTCAACCTTTATGAATAAATCAGACATGTAATATTCTGGAGGGATCTGGACACAGTTTGTGTCTCCTCAGAGGGCCTGTTACTGGACCAGCTTGTTGATTAAGCTTTTCAAGACTGTTTGCTTTTTTTTTAATAACTAATCAGTTTCCAGAGCTGGTTTAAATGAGAATTACTAAACAAGGTTGCTGGCTAGCACAACTCTGGTGCCAGGTTCAGTCTTTTATTTGGGGCTCCTATTGCCTGGGAGCATGTCAGGGTGTTTGAAGCTGGCAGAGGTGGCTGAGAGGGTCACAGTCTTGGTGTGAGAATCTCCTGCTTGTTTTCTCTTGGCCCCTTGGGTTGCTGCTTGTGGAGATGCATTTGTTAAACTAAACCTATGGGCATCGTGCACAGCAATCAGAAAGGAGCTGTCAGGTGCTGCTGATAAACACGGGCTGTTTTCCAGACTCTGCAAAAACTGTATTTGTCATACATGAACTCTGAGCTGGTGCTTTTCCCTAGTCCATTTGGGGGTTTGCAGGGGAGTTCTGAGCTGCAGCCATAAATATTTGGCCATCTTTTAAAATCTGTGATTTGGGACTGACAGCAGAATGTCTCATCAAGATGGTCTGTCAGTCTCAAGCCACTTTTTATAGCACTCTGGGAAAGGTTTTCCAAGATGTGCCATGAGAATCCTGCCACTGAGTCTTTTTAACATATTTCGCTTTCATTTTAGGATCGTCTAAATATTATTGCAATGTGACTGTAGAGAATAATGTTCATTTCTAACAACTCGGTTGTGGACTTTCAATCAGACTTGGATTTCTGGAAATATTGCAGCATGTCTTCAAGTGGGAATGAGATAGAAAGACGGACTCACAGTCAAGGTGGCAGAACTGGGAAGCTGGTAGAGCCTGTGACCTCTCCTGAAAATGATCATATTTTGTCAGTGAAGTCAATCAGCAGCATGGACCATCTCTTGCACCTCCCTGGAAGGGCAGATTCTGCTTACAGCTCTTTCTCAGGAGGATCAAATGTTACAGAGTATGCCACACCATCGTGCCACGGCGAATACTGCTGTGTGCCTCCAGAGCAGGTCTCGTACATGGACTCGGAATATGTAACAGGAATTTACAATCTCAGTGCTGCACACTCTGACCTCAGATCCCCCCAGCCACACAAGGCACCAGACCTGAGCACCCACAACAACTCTCACAGCACCAGTCTCACAGATCGCTGTAGAATCACTCCTACCCAAAGGGCTTCAAACCAGGGGCCTCCAGCCCTAGCAGCAGCTCCACCGTCCCCTCCCAAGCGACTTGACAGCTACAACATCACCAGCAGACACTTGGAAAAGGCAGGAGTGGGAAGAGGCTCTGCAGGGCACACTGACTGTAGTGTGCAGCCAGCTCCTGGTGCTCAGGACAGCCAGCTGGCAGATAGGGATGTACCATGGAGTCAACACTGGGATGCCCTTACAGAGCAATATGTAGGGCCTAATAGGGAAAAGACTCTGGAAAACAAGGGCCTTTCTTCTGATTTTACAAATGAGGTATCAAAAGTTCAGGGGTTAAAGATGGAGGAAAATGGAGAGTGGAGCCCATCACAACAACCCACAAAGAGAAGCAATCCACACATTTTCAGCAGACCTTCTTCATTCATTTTTCAAGAATATTTGAAGACAGACTCTGTGGCGAATGTCCCCAAAATACTTTCTGCTTATAATTCAGTTCATGCTAATAAAATTCCCAAAGAGATGAACTCCAAATCCTATCAGCGAGCACATTCCAACCCCAGTGCTGTTAATGATACACAGGAAGCCAAACAGTGTCCCTGGGGTGTGCGTAAGCCAAGTGCCAGAGAAGCAGCTCTGCCAAGCACTGTGCCAGGGCCCAGCCAGAGGAAGGAGTCCTTGCCCTGTGCTCAGGGCCCTCTCCATGCCAAGTGGCATTCAGACATGGATCAGGATGTGTTTGAGGACAGTTCGGAATTAAAATACATGGAGAATGCTCTTCTAAATAAAAATGCTCCCAGGAAGCTGAGCAGTTGTACAGACAAAAATCAGTGCTACGATTCTGAAGGAAAAATTGTGAGTGATATTGGTGAACCAGGCCCAAACCAGCAAAACAAAGTGCAGAGATCACCACTGTCTTGCAGCTGCTATGCTGTGGAAGTGGAGCACCCTCAGTGTGAGGAATCAGATCAGGGAATGAAGCAATGCTGTGATGGCACAAGCCAAATGGCTTTTTTCAGACCAAAGGAAGATTCCACATCTCAGTCATTATGTGAAGTCCAGAAAGAAAGCCAGGGTAATAACAGCAGTGCCGACCTCAGCAGGTGTCTGGAACAAGAGGAACCTCCTGTTCAGAAACACCAGCCTGTATTTCAAACACAGCTCTCCAGACAGCTTCAGGAGGACCAAGCTGGTGAACAAATAACCAGGCAGGCAACTCCCATGCTTTACTATCTTTCTGCAGGGAAAACCACCAATGTCCTGCATCCCAACAAGCTCACCCACAGTCAAGAGGACTCAAGGATCTCAGCAAAAGAAATTCCTTCAAGCAGCTATGCTGCCTTAGCACAGTGTCTGGAGATACAAAGAGAAGGCCATCAGCCTCAGAGGAGCAGTCACCACCATCAGCGCAGCGCTGATGATCTCCTGCTCCAGACCAAAGATCTCATTCTTAGGAGTCCTGCCTCAGTCACAGAAGAGAGTTTCCAGAATGACTATATAGAGAAACTTAAAGTGGCTCAGAAAAAGGTTCTCAAAGAAACCTCCTTTAAAAGAAAAGACTTACAGATGAGTTTGCCTGTCAGACTGAGACAGAAATCCTCTAAAAGGCCATCAATTGAACACCTTCGATCTTTCTCGTTATCCAGTGCAAGAAAGGATGCCAAACCTGTTCCTTGCTCCCCTCCTCATCTAGAATCCTTGGAAAGTTTCGACAGAGATGAAGAAATAAGAAGGCCACAAAAAGGTCAGGCAGGGGGAAGGAAAAGGGTAACCCAAGAGCAAAAGACACTGTGCTACTCTGAGCCTGAGAAGCTCAATCACCTCATGGATAAGGAAGTCTCATGGAGTCAAGTTAGGGATGAAATCACTGAGCAAGATGCAGTGGCATCCAGGAGAAGCGATCTGGAGAACAGAGGAAGGGCACTTTCCAGTTCAAGTGTGTCCAGGACAGAGCTGAAACAAATCCAGCACAGTGCACTGATGGAATACATGGAACGAAAGATCAGCCAAAGACCAGGTGGCTCACAACACTTCCCACTGCATAAGCCACCCCTGCAGAAGAGGCTGTCAAATCCCAAAGGGCCTCCTGTCCAGATTTCCAACCCAAATGGGAGCACAAAGATGCAAAATGATGAGGTTTTCTGCCAAGTTCTCTCTGAACAAAAATCACCAGATGTTTTTCCTCCTTTGCCTTTTGCTCCCCCATTGAACATGAGCAGCAGGTGCGATCCCAGCGTAGGGTACGGGAGCTGTACCAGCAAGTGTCCATCAGCTGAAAGTCTCCCACAGACAGGTGATTCTGCATCTGGGAGAGCTCCTGAGAGATCAAAATCCACTCCTTCTTCCACACAGGTAAGAAACCAGTACCTAAAGAGGGCCTAAAAAAGTCAGAGGGACTCTGGCACTTGGAAAATGCATTTGCAGGGAACATGTGCTGTGTGCAGGATGAGGCTGTTTGTGCTCCAGCAGTCATTATTGTTCATGACAGCAACTTCATTAGAGCCCTATCCCAGAAGAGGTCATTATAGGGAGAATTTTATAAAAGACCAACCTTTTTTGGCTCCTGAATTTGAAAGACAATAACTGTCAATATTGTTGAGGAGAGTAAAGATAAAGGGTCAGAAAATAAATAATTTAATATACCACTAAAATTACCCTACTGAAGAGACTGACAAACTTCCACCAGTGCTGAATTTCTGAATTGTTATGACGGTAGAGGTATATTTTGTTGACAGCTGTTCCATTGGTTTTCTAGGAAAAAAAAAGAAAAAAAAAAGATGCTATCTAGGAAGGGCATAATAGCAATTTAAATAATAAAAAAGAGATAGACAAAAACACCCCCAAAGATTAAAAAAAAAAACAACTAACAAAACCCAAACCTTTCCCCCTAGAAACAACAACAACAACCAAACTAAAACCACCCAACTAAACAAACCATAAACAAACAAAAAAGCACAAACCTCGGTGAACCTACTTGGAGATCTATCATCAGCTTCCCTTTCTGGGGATAACAAATATGGGAGTAAAATTAGGCAGCTGCCTCGCCTGAAATGCTGGTTGCCGCAGTGTGCTGTTTTCCCTTGCAGGACGCGTGCAGATGTTCCAGAGGTGCAGCAGCACCGTTCCGGCGCTGTGGGAGCTGCCCCGGCACCTCCAGGTAAGGCTGGGGAGCTGTGCCCGGGTACAGCCGGTGTCCCAAGCGTGGGACCCCCAGCGCTGCTCCCCTCCTTCTCCCTCGGGATCCTTCGTTTTCCATATGGGAATATTCACCCGCCACTGTCTAGGTCAGTCTTTAGAATCGTTTCTACCACGTGAAGTGGGAAGTGCCGGGTGCCCCTGAGCAGCTGTCCCTGCACAGCCGCCCTCCATCAGATCCCTGGGATCACAGCTCCCTCCTCCGACCTCTGGAGAAAACCGCATTCCCAACAGCTCGGATACGCCCAGTCCTGGAGAATGTGTGTGATCAGGACTGGTGGAGTAGGGGATTTTGGTGTGTTTTTAAAAGGGAAAAAAATACTGTGCCATTTGCACATCACTAACTAGGAAGTTTGTGTTTTAACACTCCATATTTGCTTTGCTAGTTTGAGGAGCATCAAGGGAGATAAACATCTGAACTCTGTCTCAGCAAGGCAGTGATGCTGACTCTTTGGTAGTTAAAGAATTTCCACTCTTTCAAAAATATCCCAGTGGTTTCTGGAGACTTGAATGGCTTATGAAAAAAAAATTAAAATTTTTCCTTAAATTTCCTAGTTTAGCAGGTTAGCATGAAAGTAACTGAAAGTTCCAGACAGAACCACAACATCAGAAACATTTGATCACAGCTCTTAAACAGTCTGCAAAAGTATCTGTTGTTGAGGGAATGTGTCAAATAAAAGGAACTGTCTTCTTTCTTACAGCTTCTGTGATCCTGAGAAAGAGGGGTCCAAGAATCATGAACATAAGGACATAACTGGAGGTGTGTGTGGTCAGGATAAAAAGGAGCAGATTCCTGAAACCTCTGTTCCTGTCCCGAGAAGTGGAAGCAAGGAGGGTGCTCAGGTGGAGGAGGAGTGCACAACTCAGTCTCTGAGTGGGAATTCTACACTGGAGCATCCAGAGCAGCAGCAGCCTGCAGCTTCTCCAGAGCAGAGAATGCATCCCCACACAGCATTGGCCCAGCCTCACCAAGGAGACAGGAATCCAGCCAAAGGTTTACTTGCCCAGGAAACATCCGTGCACAGCAGCCACGATGATGTTCCCCTGCAGAGAAGGACGCACCTGCCCGAAAGGAGGCTGCAGTCCCCTCAGGACCAGCGATACCAAGAGCTTGCTATGGAGATCATTGCCAGAGACAGTTCTTTGGTGGACATTCTCATGCCTCATCCTCTTAGAAAAACTGCTTTGGACCTGATGGAGGGTTTGCTTCCTGTTAACATTTCCATGCTGGATAAATCACACAGGAAAAGGGGAAAAGTGCATCATGTGCAGGAGAATGAGTAAGTAGACAAAACCAATTATTTAGCACTCTGGTCTATTTTAATGTATGGATATCACGTACATAACAGTAGTAAGATGAACTTGAACACATTGTTTTATTTTTATTTTGTTAGAAAAATATTTAGCTTTCTGATTTACATACCAAGAAATATCTGAGGCTAAGGGTATTTGATGGAAGAAAAGTGGTTCAGTGATGCCTTCTTAAAGGCACTGTGGCAGACCTAGGCTGCAAATCTTTTGCTCTATATCTTCTAAATAATTAGAAGATCTCCTGTGGTGAGAAGAGAGGACAGTGATCCTGAAGTCAAGATGGATAAAACCATGAATTCAATGTTTGCAAAGAAAACTTTAAGTGTTTGCTATGGGTGTTTATTTTCTGTTCCAATAGCAGGAGAAGTCATGGAGATGGACCAGAAGAATGTCCTAAATCTGAACATGAAGCCAAGCAAAGGAGCGAAGATCCTGCATCTAAGGGAAACCAAGTCCTGAAGAGGAACAGAGACAGCACACACGATCTAGATGACATCACATCTAAAAAAGTATGTAGATGACCATCACAGGAACCGCTGTTTCTCCATCATGACAAAGAAATTCTTATTAATGTCATTATTACTATGGATATTTTTATCCCAATAATATTTCACAGGTAACTTTGAATCAATTTTTGCCAGTAGGTGAAGTCCTGGCAAATTGGCATATTGATCATAAATGGTAGTATTTAAATACTGCCTGATTTGACTCAGATCTCTCATCTCTCATCATTAAAGGTTTCCTTGCACAGCCAGCTCCTGTGCAGCAGCAGCAAACTCCCAATTTAACACTCAAATCTAATCTCAAAATCTGTAAAATGAATTAGAACTGTCAGCTAAATAAGAAATACTCTTTAGTCTGAGAACTGGCAGCAGCTTCTGCACATTCCAGTGTCCAATTAATTCCATATATGCAGAGAATAGGGGACATTGCTGGACAGTGACAGAAGTATGGAGCTTGGAAGGGTGACTGTGTAGCTTTGCAGAGTTAGGTGGGCTTTTTCCCCTGGCCATGCTCCATCTCAGCTAATGACAACCTGCCTTCCTGAAGCTCCTCCTGCTGTGCACATTACCTGCTGTCTTACTGCTGCTCCTGTTCACGGTGGCATTGTCCAGCTTTCAGAGAAGCTGATGGTGTGCTCCCACTCCAGTCTCGAGGACTTTTTCCATATAATTTCCCTATGAAACAGCCTCCTCTGATTACTTTTCTACCCAGGCACCATGGCCTGCTTGAATTGCCCGTGGAACTGACTTTTTCTGTGCATATGATAAGTGAAATTCCAATCAGTTCTTCCAAAGCTTGGTACAGAGCTGGGACTTCATAGTCATGTCTTAGAACAACAACTCTTTGTAATCATGTTGTAATCTTTATTGCAGTTCCCTTCTGACCGATTGGAAGCTCTCTGAGCCAGGGAATATATCACCAGCTAAGGTGATTACAAGTAATTTGCTTTTCAGAGTTTGGGAATTAAGTACAGCTTAGAAAATATTGCGCTTTTCCCCCTTTTTTTCTTTCCTGTAGCTTAAAATTATTTTAAAAGTCAAAAAATTTGGCAAAGACAACGCGAAGAAAAACCATTCTCTAGAACTGATAAGGATTCTCTTCGGCAGTAACAGCTTTCTGTGATTCTTTTTTTTTCCCTTTGCAGCTGGAACTCGTGGTCGGTCTCCAGTCCAGGCTGCAGGCGCTGTGGGAGGAGCGGGAGCTGGTTCTCTCGGAAGGCAGGGAATGCGCCAGGCGGGGCGAGGAGCTGGAGGCCGTGGTGCGGGACCTCTGCAAGCCCAACGAGTTTGAGCGCTACATGATGTTCATTGGGGACCTGGAGAAAGTGGTGAGCCTCTTGCTCTGCTTGTCCAGCCGCCTCGCCCGGGTCCAGGATGCCGTGAGCAGGGTGGATGGCAACACAGATGCCGAAGAGAAGGTGAGTGACAACAAAGGTGTGGAATTTGTTTGGTTCACTTCTTTCCAGGTGCAGCTGTGCTCAGCTCATTTGTCTGACAGCTTGTTTAGCTCATTAGTTGTACATTAACCAGCCACTGCCCAGGCAGTGTTTATGTCCCAGGATGGGCTGTGTGCCCATGGCTGAAGCAGAACAGAGCAGGTTTCTGGTGAGGACCAGGGTTCGGTGCTGGAGCACAGGAGTGCAGAGTGAGCTCTGCAACTGGCTGCTGGGGGGCAACAGCAAAGCCTCGAGAGGCTCCAAGCCAGAGGGGTGGCCTTTGGACCCTTGGGCTTCTCCGTGGGGAGTAGCTCCAAACCTGTGCTTCACAGGGCTTTTTGTGGGTTTATTTCTCCACCAGTAATTTCATTGCAGTAATTACTGCCTCTGAAGTCATATTTCACTAAATGGGTTTGTCCTAGCAAGCAGGAAGATGTGGTCATAATTTGAGATAAAACTCACTGTAGTTTAACTCAACTAGCCAGCTTTGCTGGAAAATGAGGAATTGTCTCATGTCACCAGGAAATAAGTTTAACTCTTGGAAAGTCTCCTTTTTGCTGAAGAATAAAAGCCAAATTTATCCCAGGAATCATGCTTCCCTGCTGTCCTTACTGCTCTTAGACATGTTTTTATCAATACAATACCTGCTGCTATCTCTCATTTGGAAATTGGAAAAGCCCAGAGTTAGAAAATCTGGGATTTTCTGGAGCTGTGCTGCTGCTGACTTGTATATCTGGAGGTTCATCGTAGTTCACACACAGAATAGCACTAAAAAGATCCTTCCATGCAGTGTGACATGGAGAGCCAGGATTCACCTCTTCCAAAATGTCAGTTGTGTTAATGTCAATAATTTTAAACAGTATTGCATGCTTACTTTCACTGTATGGTAGGCAGGGAGGATGTTGTTTCTCTAGTATTACACTTAAACTCTTCATAGGAAAGATATTTAAATAATTTATTCAAATATTTTAACAATATGCCTAATAAAGACTTGGTTAAGTGCCAACATTTTTAACAACCATCTCCCACTAACTGCATTTGCCCTCATGTCAGCAAAACCAGTAGTCTCAATCTTTGACTCCATTTCCAGGGTGTCAGTAGTGACCATTGCTCTGTGCTATATTTATGGACACTGTCCTGAAACAGGACATTTTCCAGCAGTGTAATTGCTATGAAAATTATTACAGCTGAACAAGAATTGGCTAAAGGTGAAAGGTCCTAAAATCCTGTAGAACAAGTAAGGCCCAACTCTTTAAAAGAAGCCTTTGATGAACAGTTTCTGTCTACATCACAGTTATTTTATCACACAGACCTTTTAATAGAAGCCACTCTATCTTTTTAATATGTCAGTGGCACTCTGGCCACATGCAACACACAAAACACAAAGATATGTGCCTTAAAGACCTTTTAATTGAATGAAAATTGTTACAGGATGCTTTAAAATGACCAGAATGTTAAGTATATTGATTTTTTTCATGGGGGCAGCATGGGAGAAGTGAACCTTGATGGCATTTACTGTGTCTTTACCTTACAAGCCACAAGAATGAGTAATTGAATTGAGAAAAAACTCAGGTGGAACACAAAGCCTACAAGAGGAAGTAATTAAATTAAATCAACTGTGGCTTCCAAATGAAGAAACAGAGTCCGCCAGGAATGATGGGTTCTCATGGTGTGCTGCTTTGTTTTCTGATTCCATTAGCAATCGCTGAATGAACGGCACCAGCTCTTGTCTCGGCAGTGGGAAGATGCGAAGGACCTGAAGGAGAATCTGGACCGGAGGGAACATGTGGTCTCTGGAATCCTTGCCAAGTACCTGACAGAGCAGCAGCTCCAGGACTATCAACACTTTGTTCAAGTCAAGACCTCCTTGCTGATTGAACAGAAGGACCTTGAAGAGCAGATTAAATTTTTCAAAGAACAGTTAGAAAATCTTGAGCAAAGCATGCCTGTCTAACACCCACCACCAGGCCAGACATTTTTACACGTTATTTGTCGTGTTTCCCTGGAAGTCCACAGGCACTCTCATCACAGAGCTCAGTTTGGTTGATTCTTCCAATCCTGTTTGTGCCACAGCACTGACAAGCACTCAGATGCTGTGGGATGCTCTAGGCACACTCTGGATGTGCCTCCCACTTGGACAGGCCAGCTGACAGCGTCTCACAGTGTGCAGCAAAGTGCCTTGTGGACGTGACTGATAGGATTCATTGCTCCTATTAACTTGGCGTGTATTTCCCCTTCTTCTTGTCCGTCCATCTGTTTCCAGATCAACATAATCTCAATAAAAGAACCGTACAAATATTTGCCTCTTGTGGGTGGGTTGAGTGTTTGAAATGAAAAATTATGTGGGTGCTCAGATTTGAATTGGTGTTTGCAAAAAGCCATAGGAAATGTTAAGGACCATTTCAGTGAAACCCCTGCACTCCTGTTTATATGTGTAACACAGTAAAAATACACTGTAATGAAAGAAAATAATTACTTCCTTTCTTGGCAGTTGCCATCCATGAGTCTCTCCTGGCTCTGTGTAACCCTGGTAGGCTGTTCAGAGGAGGTCAGAAAAAGAGTGGTCTTCATTGACATCAAAGAGCCAATCAGTGATGTAGCCAGTTTAAATGAACAGTTTTAGGAATCATAAACTCTGAGCTCCTCCTGCACAGTCATTTGCAAAGTCCTTGCTGTGCTTTTGAAGCATTTATTTTTCAAGTAGCACCTTCAGGGGGTTGTTTTTAGGTAGTTTTCAATTGTCAGCATGCACAAAAAGCCTGAACATAGGGGAAAAGCTCTGCTGCAGACTGGGCCGTGTGGAACCACTGGAAGAGATTATTCAGTTTCAATGAGACTTTATATAAATCCCTTGGCAAAAATCTTTTAAGTCAGTGTTTGCATCGAGTCAAACCAGTGATGTTGCTGTATTTAAAATCTCAGTATGTCTTCTTAGGAAGAATTCAGTGAGAACAATATGTAGCCTAAGCTACATACCTAGACAATGAATAAGGCAGCCACTAATTAAACTCATATTTCTTCCACAACCAAATAAATGTTCATTGTGCCATGATGTTGGGCTTTACCAAAAAATGTTTTACTAGTGGTGTGTGTCCTGGCTACAGTAAGTATCACCACCACAGAGAGAAGCCGTCCTGTTCCTGAGGAATCTTCTTTGGAATTGCATGTCACTGAGCACAAGAACTCTGGGAGCACAGTGACCAAGCAGCCACGTGTACTGTGGTTGCCTTAATACCTGGGGGAAAATGGCCAGACACTGTAGATCCTGTGAGTAATCTGCACAGTGGTTCTCAGAAAGCCATAAATACAGGCTTTAATACATAAATCTGAAAGCTGCTTTTTGAAAATGGTCTTTAAAATAATAGAAGCAATGTTAATGGAGTCAGTGGAGAATTTTCAAAAATATGAGCAATGTTAAAGGAGCTGTTTGCATGGTTTGAGAAGCCTGACTTGAAGGTGCAATTTATTCTTATTATTCCTAGTTGAGGGAAAAACACCTGATTGGAAATAAGTGTTTTGTAATTGAAGCTAATGCTTGCTTTTGAGGGAGAAAAATGGGTCTGCCCTGTTTAGCTTATCTTTTTAGGGTTTTGTGCCATGGGGAGGGCGATTGCTACCCCTTCCATGACTGGCACTCACATGTATGCTTCAAAGACCAATAACTAAAAATGACTTTTGTTTGTTTTCAAAAAAAGAAAAAAAAATACTTCTTGGTACAGTGTTAGACTGTAAATTCCAGGCAAAGTGAAAAATGGACACAGTGATAGCACCAGAACTTCTGCAGGCAAGCAAAGACCCGCTTTCAAAGCACCAGCAGGTCTGGATTGTCAGGTGAGTCTCGATTTTGATACTGATCATTTGTTACCAATTTATTAGGAGGGTAATGGTGAGAGCTCATGCTGGACCTCAGCCATGTGCAGAATTCCTGGCACACCAACATACTAAGACATGGTAAGTGTCCCTTTCTGCTCAGGTCAGTTGTGGCCTCTGAAAGTACAGACTGAAGCCAAGAAACGGTTTAAGCACGTGCTTTTGAATCCTATTGCCCTTTGCTGAAAGTTTGGTATTTAGAGCACTAATTACATCCCCATACCAACACGTGGCAGCTTTTTCCCAGCTTCAAGTCATGCAGCATAGAAGGCAAGATGGCCAGAAATGCAGAGCGTCTTCATTTTACAACACTGTGATCCCACACTGCTCCAGACAGTTTTTTTCTGACCCTTTACCATCAGAAGACAAATTTAAGACTTGAACTGTAAACAGCAATAACTGGTGGTCTTCTTGGGGAAGCAAATCCATAGGGATTATGGAAATAAAACCCTGTGCAGTCCTTGGATATAATTACTGCTCATACCATTACTCACCAGCCTTCCATTTGTGACTTCTGCAGCAATGACACTGAGTTACCTCTGCCCGGAGCCCTGGGAGAGTATCAGCTTCAAGACAGTTCTGCACCCTGGCAATGCCCCCATGCTGGGCAACTTCTTACGTAAAAGAAGTCAGGTGTGTGTGAGTCGGGAAAATGAAAGGAATGAAGAAGCTGCCTGGTAGCTGACCCTCTGGGAGAGCAGGCAGGAAATCCCCGCTGCTGCCCAGCCTTGGGAATCTCCTGCTACAGCCTGCCAGCCTGATACTTTCACAGGTAAAACGTAATGTGAGCCCAGCTCCATGGAGAATTGCAACCGGAGCCCTGTGGAGAGCTGTCTCTATGAATTAACGACAGCTGCGTCCAGGAGAGTGCAGAACAGCAGTGCTGAGGAGGAGGAAGAGGTGAAAGTGGCAAAATGCAAGCACCCAGATCTCTCTGTGGCGTGCCGGCGGCAGAGGCTGGGGGATTCCAGGAACCATCTCTGCATCTCGCTTTGCCACCCACAAACAAGTGGCAAGTGAGGGGAGACTCTGCAATAGCTTCTGTTGTGCCAATCAGAAGCAGGTGGGCCGGATTTCGGGATAAGAAGATGACTTGTATTGCTCGAGGCAGAGCATGAGCCTGTGGTGCAGGTGTGGGAGCGGTCAGTGGCAGGGCATCCTGCCCGTCTGACAGTGTCCTGGCAGCAACTGAGAGATTTTAGACGCAGTGGCTCGTTTAGAACTTCATTTACACCCACTGCAATGTGTGGGAGTCACAGCTGGACCAGGAGCTGCTGTTTCAGCCTCTTGGGAACTAAACGGAAGGATTTTAACTATTTTGTTTAAACCCGAACCTCACTTTCTTCACTGGGGCGTTATGCTGGGGCAACTTTTGCATGTGGAACTAATTAAGGAACAGAGGGCTGCAGGAGTTAATGCAAATGTACTCTGCAAGAAGAACTATTTGGTGCTTGTGAGAGCTGCATTTAATAAGTAGAAGGATGTTCTCTCTGCTTTGAGAATTCATGGCAACCGTCTGAATAATTTTTTAAAAATAAACTCAGAGCAGCATTGCAAAACTAATCTGTGCCTGGAGGGAGCCCACATAGACATTAAAGAATAATCAGCCTGTAGGAATCATGCAACCTCTGGGATTCACAAAAGGCTCTCAAGAAGCAGCACTTGTATTTCACTGCTAAATGAAGAGAGGCATTAAAGGTTATCAGAAACTCTAAAATACCACATGAGCCTTGAAGCTGAGTCATCTCATAGATAAATCCACAGAGAGAGAATGGGCTGCACTGATAGTCTTGATTTAGAAAATAAGAGACATTTCTAAAAATGTGCAAAAAGAGACAGAGATCTTTCTAATGGGCTCAGCCCATGGTGGAAGAGCAGGAAGGTCCCAAACTACCTCAAAAGGGAACCACTTGTGAAACAGTATCTCCAGAGATCCCTGCCCTGTGACAGCTCCTGATGGCATGGCTGGTGCCTGCAGGACCCCCTCTGGGCTTCAGCTGCTCCCTGCTGAGTGCAGGGTCAGTGTCACCCAATGTCACAGTGGCTGCTTGGAGAGGTCTGAGCTGGTCTGCTCCGGAGCTGATCCCAGCCTGGAGTGGAGCTGTAGCTTGCTGCAAAGAGGAAAACTACTATGGGAGAGTGGTGGAAGAAAATACAACACAAAAATCATGGTGAGAGAAGGTCTCTCTGTACCGCTGCAGTTTGTTATTGTGACCATATTGGTGAATCTTACTGGTGTGACCATGTGCCTCATGCAGGAGCCTGTGGGTGAGGACACCGGGAGGGCCTGGCACCCCAATACCATGACCTCACATCAAGGGCTTGTACATTTGGGTATCATGTTCTATTCAGTGGAAGTGAAGGTAATTTGGTTTGTGTCAGCTGTGACTCCACAGTGCTTGCTGTGCTTCTCAGCTGGAGTCTCTTACCTTGTCTGGAGGGTCTCAAGGTGATGGGGATGGATGATTTTCCTCTTGGGAAATTGTGGTTTGGGTTTGGCTGGGAACACATGCTTTTAGGTGAAGAAAAGGAGTAATGCTCTACCTGGGACAAACATAGAGCAGAAGTTCTACCGAGAAAGGAAAAGATTAACATTGCCAGCATAATTTTTATTGTGCACATCTCTATTTTCTCTTCACAGAAAGGGAAGATGTACTAAAGCTGTGCTAATATTAACAGTATGGATCTGTTTTGCCTGGTTCGGGTTACACATACAGTATAAGGGCTCAATGTGCTTAATGACTTGCTTTGTCTTATAAATTACTGAAATAAACCTCAAAACTGGAATAGAAATATTCTTCATTAGGATGCAGAG
Source organism: Aleadryas rufinucha (assembly GCA_013397815.1). Taxonomy (NCBI): domain Eukaryota; kingdom Metazoa; phylum Chordata; class Aves; order Passeriformes; genus Aleadryas; species Aleadryas rufinucha. The sequence continues at coordinate 62,949 of VZTH01017191.1, read as the reverse complement.
TTTTTGATCTGTGTTGTCCTGCTCTGTCCCTGCTCTCCCCCTGCAGCAAACAAACACCACACTGTTTGTGCCCATGCTATGTGCTGGCCAAATCCCTGTTAACAACCTCTTAATTTGGGGAGTCTCACAATAGTACAAACGACTGGAAAGGGCAAAAATTGCCATGTTGCCATTTTACTCAGATTAATATGCAAAGCAGGAGGCAAATACATCCAAGGAATGTAGGTCATGGTGGAAACATAAAGAGAGGGAGCAAGACGTGAGCAATGGGGAATTAGGGGACTGTCTAGAAATGCTTCCTCTACCTCCAGCTGGTGGCTGCAGCTTCCATTGGTCTTCTAGAACTACTGTGACTCTTCCACTGGACTGTGGGTTTGTGATGAAGCTGAAATCTCATTAAGACTCCTATGCAGAGCAGGAGCGGCATTTCCTGGGTTTTCATAGTCCACATTTCTGTGCAGCACTCAAAAGGGAATAAAGATAGCCAAAAATCTCTGTGAGCCTGACCACAACCACACTGCCTCGCACTTCTCAAACACCCACATCCGGGAGGACAAAGTCTGTCCCTTTGTGCAGAATCGTGGTTTGAGGTTTGTTTGCATAGCTCTTCAGAGCAGGTTTTTGAGCTGATACTCAAGGAACAGACAAACCAAGTTATCCTTAGCAGGCAGACTGAGCCAGGGTCAAGCAAATATTAGCTGTGCTGATCCCTAGTGCTGCTGAACTAAAATGTGAGCTAGTTTTATTTGTGTAGGCGGTCCACTGAAAGCACATTCACAGGGTGGGGGAAACTGCTCATGCTGCCTACAGGTCTAAAAACATTATCTTGATTTCAATCTGTGTATCAGTACTGACTGTGTGCTTTAAAGAAGTGACCAAGGTGATTATCTCCATTTTATAACAGGAAAACTGAGACACGGTGAGAGGGCAGGCTAGTAACCAAGGCAAATTACCACGGAGCTGGCGAGTCCTGCTCCTGTGCCTGATCTGTGCCTTCCATCTCCAGCCTTCCCCACCACTAAGCCCTCTCCACGGGGCAGGAGCAGAGCCAGGGGGGCCTCACGTTTTTTGGTTTTTACCTTTCCTGCTATTAACTTTGATGGTGCCTAAGGCAGCTCCCAGCTCTGGGCTGGGCCAGGGATTCAGAGGCTGCATGGCCAGCCCGTGGCACAGCTCCTGCCCCGGGCCAGTGCGCTGAGGGAGCCCAGTTCTCCTCTCAGCTGTTCCTCTGAAAATATCTTTGCTAAACTTCACAGCTGACATTCATTCAGGTGAAAATCCTACTGTGTTCAGCCAGATTTGGGCTTGAAAATGAGAATTAAGGAGAATCAGTCAAGCTGAGGAATTCATGAAACAGTCCTGCTGTAACCCCTTGCAGGAAAATGCTCTCATGATCACTCATTGCCCTACAGTGTCCCTTCCCACAGTTTAAAGGGTGACAGTGGAACCCAAAACCCAGCCAGGCCGACAGACTGGTTTTACTTCAAACTAAAGGCACTATATATATCTGTAAGATTACAGCAGTGTGTTCTCGATACCTCTCAGTCTTTGTCTGCACCCGAAGCTGTACCGCACTGCGTGTACTCATCCCAGCCTGCCTCAGTACTATCTTTTCCTTCATCGGCTCAACGAGGAGGAGGAATGAGCTGAGTCACTGCACAAACTTGCTGGCAGAGCCTGGCCCGGCCCACCCCACCCACAGCTCCCGGCCTTGTGAGCTCCCCACCTTTGTGTCACCACCCTCCTGCCGAGCCTCCAGCACTCCCTGGGGAACGCTGGCAGAGGGCTCTTGCTGCCGGGCGTGCTGGGATGCCTCTGAGGAAGGAGTAGAGCAGAATTTCCTTGATGATACGTGTTGCAATGAAGTCTTATCTCAGCTGTGACTTCTTTGACAGAACAATAGAGAAGCAATGAAACCTTCTCGCTACTTTCCCGGGGGTGAAATCACAACCAAGCTCTCCAGGTCAGTCAGGTGAGGTTTTTAAACGCAAAACACTCCATCCTTGAACCCTGCCTCTGGCTCATGTCGGCTTTACTCTGAATGAGCACTAAAGTTCAGTGATGTTGTTTGAACAGGTATCAAGCCTATACCCATAATTATTGAACAAACTTCTCCATAAGACCAAGCCAAACTGGAGTGTTTGCAATTCCCACGGAAGCAGAATGCTTTCACGAGGCAGTGTCAGTGCCTCAGAGGTAACAAGAATGCACACACATGCTTCTGTGGTTTCAGGGGAAAAAAAAAAAAAAGAAAAAAAGAAAAAGAAAGTGTTTTATGTCAGTACACTTGGAAAGACTTTTTAAAACACAGCCCTTTTTTTTCCCTGGAACTCTGCAAGCTGACAGAGTGCAGCACAAATCAAGGCTTCAAAGGACCAATGGTCACACCAACAGCTAGAGAGCAAATTGGATTTTATTTTTTTTAAACCCTACTCCAGATATAGAAGTCATGAGGTGCTTGATCATTAACCTTTGCTTAACAACTTAATTAGTTCAATACAGCAGCAGACCTGTGCAGAATAATCCACTCTCCTCCTAGAACAGGTGCATCAGACCTGGCTGCAACCTCTGGTTACACTCCCGATGAATGTCACCAACTCCAGGAACTTCAGGGAGAGTGTTTTGAAGTAAAGAGGGCAGTGCCTCCATCTTCAGTCCTACAGCATTCCTTGTGAGTGTTTGGGACAAGCCAATTACAACCAATTACAAGTACTAGGTTTAATGCAAGGCGGAAAAAACCAAAACATTCCTGAAGTCACTGACTTGGAAGGAAAGGCAAAGCATGCAAACAACTGTTTCAGTGCAGAAACCCAAACAGAGCCAGTGCAGCACTGCTCTCACCTTCAGCACCTCTCAATGGTACAGGTTTCTAGTCACAGTTTTAGAGAAAACATGCTGGTTTAGCAGACTTGCCCCAGCAGTCAGACCGTTTCTGTTCATAGCCCTGCCTCTCTGCATTAACTTTAACCAAACAGTAATTAAAAGAATTATAATCTTACTGCAAACGTATTATTTAACCTGCAGTTAGCATGCTTTTTGAGCTACATGTAGTTCTATATATAGAACAATTATGTTTATCATATAAAAGAAGAAGAAGAGTTAGTTTTAGGTCAATGATTCATGCTGTTGAGATAAACAGTGCTTCAAGAGGTCATGCAGAGGTTCTGTCATGAAACACCTAACACTACGTAAAGCCCAATGTTTATAGATATTCATTGTAAATAGGTCAGAATGAAAGGCCAAGTTTGAAACAAAAAGAATCAGACATACAAGCCTAACTTTGTTTCCAGTTGGCTACTCAGAAACTCTGAGGGATCCAATTCCCAGTTCTTCAGCTCAGTTTTTCACTATCAAGTATCAAGAAGCTTTTTATTCAGATTAAGTTGATTCAACTACAGTAAAGTTTAAATGTTCACAGTATCATCAAGATATGTGGATAAGTACCACCTGGTCAAAATGTCTTTCAGGAAGAGAGAAAAAAATCACTAGCCAAGCTTTCAAAGTGAGGTAGACAAGTCATAGTGACTCAAGTGCTGAAGGTCAGGGTCTATATTTTTAAGTAATTCATCTAATAAAATGCATCAGGCAACAATTGAGATTGTTATGTCATCATTTCTGATCGTGAGAAACTTCGTTTTGAAAAAGTATGCCATTTTTGTAAATAGAAATATCCTTCTTCTGCTACCAAAATAATCAGAAACATCATAGAAAACTATGCATCTTTCCTCTGATAATTTAATCCTGTTAGATAACAAGCCTTGTTAAAGTAGCCAGCTACCAGCTTGCTGTTCACAGTGTAAAATATGCAATTCTTCACCTTGCTTCTGCTCTCCAGCTGAGGAATACAGATCAAGAAGGCTGTACCTCAGGCATTTTCACCTGTCTACACACACATAAGTTGTTTTAGTTTTTCAACCAGTAAGTTTGTGGTCTCCACCAATACATCAGCACGATGGTACATACAGCATGGATAGCATTTCCTGGCAGCTCCCTTTCCACAGGTGCCTGGAGCTGGGTTTCATGCTGTGGGCTTTGGATGTAGACCCTATCACTGATTCAGTTAAACATCTAAAAAGACAGATGCAGAGAGGAAAAAAATTCAAACTGCTTCTGCAAGGGAAAGCTGAGACACCAGCCGTGCTTTTAAACCATTTTGATCACAGTAAGGCAGAGACTAGTGGCCGAAGAACAGCTCAGAAACAGGTCTGCGTTTCACAACAACCTCTTCCTCCTCCTCCGTTACCTCAGAGAGTGAGGAATATGAAGGGAAGCCCCCTCTGGTCTTTGGCTTCCTCCTCGGGCCCGTAGTGGCAGCTAGAAGCTTGTTTAAAGTCGAGGGCCTCCTTAAACCTTTGGTGAGATCGTAGAAAGCCATGTCATCAGATATGACCCCCAGGAAAGTGCTAGTGGAGCTCAAGATTGAAGCCGCAAGCTTTGTGGACTTCTTGATAGGCATGGAGTGCTCCATATTTTGGGAAAGGCTAGGGTCCCCCAGCAAGCGCCTGATTGTAAGGGATGTCCCTTCCTTTAAGTACTGGTGCGGCTTCTTCCCGCTGTAGTCCCTCAGGTCAATCTTGGCGTGGTAGCTGTAGACGAGCATGGTGATGATCTTCTCCTGGCCGTGTATGGCAGCCAGGTGCAGCGCCGTGTAGCCACCATGCGACCTGGCATCCACATTGACATGGGACCCGCCCTTCTCGGCCGCTCGTATGATGTTGGTCACCATGTCGCAGTTGCCGCTCTTGGCGGCCCAGTGCAGGGCGGTGAATCCGGAGATGAAGTCCCTGCGAGCCGCCAGGCTGGCGTCGCCCAGCAGCAGCCCGTGGAGCTGCTGTGTCCACTGCCCGTCGGCCGCCAGCATCAGCCACTGGTGCTCCGCCTGCTCCAGGGGCACCACCGTCTCCTCGCTGGGCCGGTGGTTCTTGAGCCCCCTCCGCAGCCCAGGCGAGCGGGACCCGGTGTCCTCGTCCAGCGGTGGTGGGGACAGCGGGCTGGCCGCCACTTCGGGCGGCCCTGGGGCGGCGGGAGACAGCACGCAGCGCACGGGCAGCATGCAGGGCTTGGGCGGCGGCTCCCGCCGGGCTCCCCCCGCGCCGCCGGGCAGGGGCACCCCGCCGCCGCCGCCCTGGAACAGGCCCCGCAGCTCGGCCACGGCCCGCGGCCCGGGCGGCTCCTCGGGGGGC
>VZTH01017191.1:17131-48715 GCA_013397815.1 Aleadryas rufinucha | reverse complement strand
CTTGCGGGAAGGTCCTGCCCGCGCCGTGGGCGGAGGGAACGGCGGGTGAAGGGCTCCGGGGCCTCGGAGCCGCCTCCGGTGCTGGAACCGGCACCGGCACCGCCGTGCTTGGGGACTCCTGCCGGGGTGCCCAGGGTGCTCACAAAGGGTATCCGGGATCCGTGTGTCTGCCGGTATGCAGCACCCCGCAAAGACGGGCGGCAAGAAATGGGGTCAGTTCCTAAATACGAATTGTTTACATACCACTGGTATCCAAACACTCTGCAATAGTAACTTAGCGGTGTGTATATAATACAGCGAGAGACACGCTGATTCAAACACGGGTAAAGCAAACCCTTGAGGCTGGCTGCTCTCTGAGCCAATGTATGAGGAATGCTGTACAGCAAATATGGAGCGTGACCTGTGCACCGCCGCCTCTCTGCAGCTCACATGTTGTATAACTGCTATCGGAAGTCAATCTGGCTAAAATCTATGTCGGCTCAAAACTATTCTTTGTCTACAGCTTGAATTTTTTGTTGTTGTTGGAAGGCTGTTACCGTTAAATAGCTTGGTGTTGTGTCTTGTAGGCTCTCAGAGCTGAAAACATTTTTACCGCATTAAATAGCATAGCTGTCCAAAGTCAAAAAAGTCTGGTGTGATACTACTAAATAAATGGGAACAGCAGTGGTGGCTGTCTGAATTATAGGCATGCCGTTTGAGCACAAACAAGTCCCTGCTACTGTTTTCTCTGTAAGCTACTTTTTGCCAAGAATCTCAAGCTCTGCTTCATTTCTTTGAATCCTGGCCCAAAAGTTTCCAGCTCAAGAATGAATTTGCAAGACTGTAACTTACTTAAAACCTGCATAAAGGAAAATTGAAAAGGGGCTCATATTTTAAAAAGCGAATGTTTCTAGGCTCTGGGAGGAGTAGATTAAGGTGAAGGCAGTGGCAGAGAATGAAAACACGAAGATTCTCTCACTGCAATTCTTTTCTGCATTGGTATCATATAAAAATACTTTTAATGTTAATTTGGTGTGCCTGCTGTTGCCTGTGCAAGTTTTCGTAGGTGTTACAGGAACCTAAAATATTGCTTAGTTCTGGAGAAAATTAAATTAATTTGCTTTCTTTGGTGTGGGTACTTGAATGCTTGGTGTACTTACATCAGTACTCTGTCACTTTGATTTAAAAAAAAAGAAAGGGGAAAAAAAAACCTCTTGAAGCTGCTTGGCTCTCATTTGGGCACCAAAGGGAAATGGCTGGGCTCCACCATGGCTTGAGTGCCCAACTCCATTAGGAAGAAGTCTGCTTGCTTTGTGCAGAGAGCTGGGATGAGTTTATAGGGATCTGTGGGCGCAGTAGGTCTGGTGATCTGATGATGTCAGCTTGCCTTTTGCCTGGAACCATGGGTCTGGTAGAGGTGGGTGGGAGAGCAACATCTTGTTTCCATTTGATGTGGGGCAGATGTCTGTCCCAGCTGCTGTTTCCTTTACCCGTAGCATGTGTCTCAGCTGTTTTTCCTCCAGCAGTATCATGGAAACCTCATGATTCAGGTGTTCTGAGTTGTTCTTTCTGCGGGGCTTACAGGTTTCTTGTTGCCATTTTATATCACTGTACCTCAGCCTCCTGAGCATGAAATCCATGTGGGAGCAGCTTGTTACTGCCAAGCAAAGGTGATGATAAATTCACTTTTTACCAGCTGTTTGTATCTGCAGTAGGAAGTAATGTTGGAAAAGCCTCTGAAGTAGGGTTTTGATACACAATGGGTCATGCTATTCAGATTGGTGAAGCTATTTATAAGTGTCCAGCTGACACTGACATTCCGGAATGTAGTGACCTTTAGGTTCGGATAATGTGTTTTGAAAACTCCCCAGATGCACACTTCCCTTGTACAGTCCTCCAGAATGCCTCTGTCTCCAGCACAATAAAGTTCCCTTCAAGTGCTGCTGTTGGAAGTGACCAACAAAAGCAAATGAAAGGAAGCTCGCCCATGGAAGGCTGTCTCTGAGGCAGCAGGATCACACCAGTGGTGCTCAACGCTGCTTTTGTTTTTGTGGCTGTAGTGTTGTGAGAGAGATTTGCTTCAGCCCCTAGAGACTTAAGTTTTCTGCTGATCTGCTCTGAGAACATGGCTCACTACAGCTGTGTTCAGGTCTCAGGCTGCAGGTGTTGCTTCTGGAGACCCAGAGCTGCTCACCACCAGGGTGGAAGGAAAACTGATAAAATTTGGTTCATTTGTGGAATACTTTTATTTCGTCATTAAAGCTCAGAGCTTCTCCATTGCCTGGGCTGGCCAGTGCTGAGTTAGCACACGTGGTGACTGTGCTGGAGCAGACACTAGCAGTATTAGCAAGGATGTTGGGATGTTGAGCGGGAAACAGCCCAACCACCATGTGCAAGTGGAAGCCAGAAGGTGCTTGAAATGCAGCAGGGAAATGCTGAAGCTCTGAAGGAGCTTGGAAAAGCTGGAAGGAGAAAAAGTGACAGAGAAGCGACTGGAGATGCGTAGGAGAATAAATGGGATGAGATGTGAGACTGAGGCTGTAAGATTTCTGTTTTCCCAAATCTGTTGCTTTCTCTCTTTTTAAATAAAACCCATTGACCTCACAAAATGCTGTTGCTTAACTATCTGCACTAACCCATGGCCTGACGTGGAGGTGCAAAGGCAGTGGGCTCCAAACTGAGCAGTTCTTGTGAGAAGCAGGTGTCCTCAGCCTCAGGGTTGGGCTGGGATAAGAAGCTAACTCTTGGCTGATTGCTCTGTGTGGACACTGCCACTGCCTGCACGGACAGGGACGTGTGAACATTGATGCCCAGGGCAGAGAGCACTGGACACATGTACATAGCAGTGTGTGAGCTGTCCACATGCAATCCTGAGATTTCCCTTCATGTGAGTGATTGACAGCTAGGCTGGTACTGGCAGCTTTACTATAAATTAATGTTCCTTAGAAGATCTTGCTGGAAAAACACCACTTTATACAGAGGAAAGCTGAACAGCAACTTCTTTGCTGGAAATAGATGATGGGATTTGCTTTGTCTCAGCGAGTTGCTGAGCTTGGGGAGGATCTGGCGAGTTTGTCAGCTGTGTGTAAGTGCTACCTGTTTACACACCACTGCCTTCTTGTCACCTGCTCCCAGCTCTGTGGGAGGAGGGGAACCTTTGGATGATGCCTGTTCCTGCCATAGCTGCCTGTGTTGTGATAAACTTCACATGTTGCTGCTGCTTTCTGTAAGCTCAGGGTTCATATAGTGACTGCATAGCCTAAACCCACTCTTCCCTCTGAGAGGCCAGTGTGATGCCTCAGTCTGTGAAAGATGGGCTTAAGGAGTGAGCTGAGAACAGCTCTGTGTTTCATGACCAGAAGTCTTATCACTGCAGGTCCTAAGCACAGGCTTACATTTCCTTCTAAACAAACTCTCAAGGAAAACCTTTCCATGGCTCAATTCCAGTGGAAAAAGGGGTTGATTTGAATTCAGACGTTCCCTCTGCTCTCTTTTTTGCCTAGGCAGTTGGCACTATTTGGAAGTTCCAGGATTAAATCTCCTTATCTGTTTTTGCTATTCAGTTATTTTACCTTTTGCCTGGAAAAACTCAAGTGATCCCCCATGCAGTGTGGAGCACAAGTGACAGATTTTTCTCCAAGCTGGTAGCAGGCACCAGGAAACCAACCCAGCAGGAGCAGCCCTTTCCCCCCCTGCACTGGCCAGCTCTTCTGCCTGTAGCATATGCTTTTTTGGGAAGGAACGATGCAGAAAATGGCCTTCCACTGGAAGGGACAAATTGGTGGTTGCGTCTCCGAGCCCTGCAATCCCTCCCCTGGAATTTTGCCTGTCCTCACATGGGAAGCCAGCTCTGACTGCCTCAACCACAGGACCAATTAACTCAACCCCAGCCCAGGGCAGTTAAACACTTATTTTCAATTTATGCACTGGGTACAAATGTTGCCCAGAATAAGGGGTTTTTTGTATTTTTTTTTTCCCTCTTCCCCGCTGTGGTGCTGTCACTGCTGGTGAATCCGGAGTGTCTCTTCCTCCTGTAGCAGAGATGCAACATGTTGTTCTGCGTGGGAGCTCCAGAGCTGCTCTGAACCACTCATGACTGCAGTGAGAGCTGAGGCAGTGGGTGGAAGGACGTGAGCTGGTGGAGGCTGAGGCTGTGTATGCCCTTGGCATCGGCAAAACAAATGAGGGCCTGAAGAATAACTCCCTTTCAGGAGGCCGGCACGGTGTCAGGGCTTGTCATCTGTGCTGTGGTGGCAGCTGTCAGCCAGTCCCCAGCGTCGCTGGAAGACCAAAAGCTCCCTAAATATTATCTTATGTGGCAGAATACCAGTGCTGTCTACAGCTGCAGAGAGAGGCACAGCCCTGTCTCTGAGTGCCCCCGCTGTCCCCAGTCCTGTCGTCTCAAGGCACCACTGTGCAAGCCAAGGGCTCCAGCACTGGGCTGTTTTTCTGTCTGCAGGAGCGACAGTCACGCTCATCTCCTTTCCTTCTCGGGCTCCTTTGGCTCGGAGCTTGGGAGGGGAAGAAACCAGTGTGATGCTGAATTGGCTTTTCCTGGGTTGTGCAATTAAGAGGAGGAATTTGGGAGGCGATGGGACTGAAGGAGATGTGCAGGGCGTGGGCACGCTGGTTCACCCCGCCTGCGTAGGGTAAGGGCATGTTTATGGGATTAGTTTTGATTATTCAGAATGTGTTTTGGACACACTTCAGGCTGTGGATGGGAGAAGCTGCCCTGTTTGTTTCAGATGCCCTGTTTGTGCAGCCTTTGGAAATAACCTTGTCGTGTCCCGTACTTGTATTGTTGAGGTCGGCCTTGTGTTTATGCAGAATGTGCTTGTTTCTCCCCTTCCCCAAATCTGCATAGCTGCAGTGAGCTCTGGGTTTATACCTGAAGCTTTGCATTTGTATTTGTGAATCATAAAAGTGTCAGACGGCTAAGAGAGCCCACCTCTTCTCCCAGAGCAGCCTAAGTGAGAAAAAAAATCCTGGAAGTGCTGCTTCTGCTCAGTCCCAGCCATGTGCTTTCCTTCCAGAGCCTCTTCTCTGGCATAAGCATCCATGCTTGCCTCCAGCTTGTGACACTGGGATGCAGAAGGTGAACCCAGACAGAGAATCATACTCCAAACGGGGTGATGGGAGACTTTCAGAGGAGGGTGGTGCCAGTGAGAACCACAGGATTCTTGGATCCAGCCCTAGTCGCCACTCTCGGCTTGGGGCTGACCAGGGCCTGTGGGGTCAGGGCTCTGAAGGCACCACTTTTAGATGTTCAGATTCCTTTGTGAAACCAAAAAGTGTCCGTCTCCCACATGCATGGAATTCCAGAGATGTCAGACAGCTCGAGCAAGGTTCCCATGGAGTGCCCTGTCTCGGAGCTCTTGCCCTCTCTGGCTGCTCCTCCTCAAAACCAGACTGTCACAGGGAGCTGTGGAGCCAGAGAGCCTGGGCTGGATTTCCATCAAAGGGTTGGGGTTCTCCCATCCTTACCTCACCATTGCATGAGATGCTGTGATGAGTCTGCATTTTGTGTGCAAGGAAACGTGGGGAATGTATCGAGTCCTCCACAGGCAACCAGCGTGCTTCAGCTGGCTCTGGCTGTAACAGAGGCAGGACTCAGCCCTCAGCTTCTGCTCGGCTGGGTTCATGTCTGCCTGCAGAGGACTGTACAGGCATGCCTTCAGCTGTGGCTGCTGTGGAGCATGTTCCCAGAGCTTGTGGTGATGCTGGAAAATGGAACCTTCCTGCGTCTGCCAGGATCTCCCATGCCACCCTCAGGTCTGTTGCTGGGAGAGGAGTCCATCCCTGCTGTGTTGAACAGTGTGTGCATCCCTGGGGTGCATCCCTGGGGGGCAGCTTGGGGCAGAGGAGCATTGCCGGGTCTCTGGTCCAGACCCTGCTTACAGCAGCCTTCCATCCTGAGCCACATTGATCCTGGCTTTCAGCTCTGCCACAGGAAAATGCCACCTGAGGAAGGCTGGCAGCTGGCCTCCCACCAACGTTCCCCTTCTCTTTTTCTGCAGCAGAGGTGCTTCCAGCTCATATTCCTGGATATAGATTTATTCGGTATTTTCATACAGAACAAATAGTCCTTTCAGCTTATCTTTTTGCTACGTGTATTTTTCAAGCAGAGGTTTTCTTTTCCTTTTTTTCGTTGCCTTGATTCTTCAGATTAAAGGTATTCTGTGCTAATACACTTGGAGGCTTTCTGGAGGCATGTGTTAATAGGATATATAGCAGTCAGCTTATTAGTATGATGACTCTAGTTTAGCCCTCAGAGGAGCTGAGTTGCTGTGGTATATTGTGGGATATTCTCTTTCTAGTGTCTTCCAGGCATTATTACAAGAAGACGTGGTCAGTATCTGGAAGACCTGTTTGTGGAGATGCTGTGGGATGGTTGCATAAGGCAAACTGGGAAAAAGCATACAGTAGTGACCAAAAGCTCTTGGGTTCCCATTATATCTCTGTTCCCTTCTCTAAAAATATACTGGATAATAGGATTTATTGTAATTGGGCAATAAATTCTGGAAACGTATGTGGGAATTAGCCATGTTTATTTTAAGTGGTAACTAAAGCAAATAGTTTTGGTGGCTGATATCCAGCATGGCTTGTTCGGTGTGATGGCAATCTAGATCCTTTGTCCCCTCTTCAACGCTTCTTTTAAACTGCTCCAAACTTTTTTCATTCCACCCCTTAAGGGTAGGCACTCACTTTATCTCCTGGCTTTGTCCCACAGCCACTTGTGTTTGCCAAGTGTCTCCTCTTCCTCATGGAAGGATGCTGGGAAAGGGAAGAGATTCCACAGCTCAGAGCAGCTGAGTGTAAGCTGGGAATGCATCTGCTGCCTTGGGTGAACTTGGGGGAGGTCTGTGCTAGATAAGGTGCTAAGATTAGCCTCTTGACAGGGTTAATTGGGAAGTCCATTAAATGAAAAGCCTCAGCAGCTTCTGAATAAATAATTTTTAAAAGAAACTGACTAGGGCAATGTCAGATATTGTTGTTTGTCTGTATTTTAGCTTCTTTTCTTTCAGTCTGTTTAAAAAGTTTTATTTGTGTTTTGGACTTTGCTTGGTTTTGAATAGCTTATGGGGGATGGAATTCTCAGGCTGCCGAGAAGCTGAACTTTCTCATCCTTTAAGGTCATTTTGGAGGAAATGTCTTTCATTTTTGGTTCCACAGCTTTCTCTGTTTTAACCAACTTTCCTTATTCTCAAAGGCAACATTCATGTTTGCAAAACACTGTATACATAATGCCCGGTAAATCCTGCTTTGCTCTGTTGTGAACTCTCATCCAGGAGTTGTGATAGAGACAAAATGCACATTTAATCCTTTCTTGATTAAGAAAGACCTCACAGTTAATTAATTAGGCTTTATAAAATGTTATAGGGAAATCACTAAATAGCAGCTTAAGAAAAGGAAGCATGTGGGAATTTTGCTTGTGGTGTAAAAAAGAGAGGAATTTAAGCCAGAAACACTCAGTTTGTTTGCAGAAAATTAAAACTGATGTTGCATTCACAGGTTGTGAATGGATCGTCTTGGATGCATAGGAAGATGAGGAGCTTTACTCTCCCTTGAGACTTGGCTCTGAGCATCAGCAAAAACTGATGTTTCAGCCTGTGCCATTTGATTCTGTAGATGTGTGTAGGATTTTTATTTTATGTTCTGTGGTTTGTTGTGGTTTTTCGAAGGAGGAAAGGCTGCTGGGGCTGAAGCGAAGCTGAAGGCAATGCCGTCAGTTCAGCTGTGTGCTCACCAGCGTTGAAGGGAGCAGGCTGGTGCAGAAGGGGAGCACGTGGAGTGTGCAGGTCCCTGCACCTGGCTGGCTGCTGGGAGTGCCCTGCATCCGGCCAGTTGCTGGGATACAGCACAAGGTGTGCCGCAGGAAGCCAAGCGCCTTTTGGCACCACTACCGTGGATACAGGAAAGCAATCAAGGAGTTTGCCTAAGGAGTTCCTCCCTTCAAAGGAGCTTGGCTTTCTCACTTAAATCCCTGTCCACCTTCTTACGGGAGGAGGCTGCAGTGTGTGTTCAGCACTGGGTGTTGCAGGCGTGCAGCAGAGCCTTTGCTTCCCTGAGACTGCCCTGGGGCACATGGGACATTGTGAAATGTTGGCACTGGACCAGGGATTTTTTTAAATATTTGTTTTCCGTAGGTGCTGAGCATTGCACTTCACAATGCACTCACTGGTCACTTGCTGGTCTTAGAGTTTGTGACTAGCTCTTAAAAATGGGTGCAAAAGTTAAAGGCAAGAACCTCAGCTCTTGAGCCTTCTTGCTTCTGTAGTATAAAGTGGCTTTAATTTTTGTTTGGCATGTCTTGGTGGTGACTCCATATGTGGTTTCTTCAGTGATGTTTTTGCCTGCCTGGAGTGCAGCTGGGAGCCAGGAGGGATATGAATAAAGGCTTGAGTGTCTGGGAAAATTCTTGGCATTCTTAGAAGAGCGGTTTAACAGGGGGCTGGGAATTGTGCTGGTTTAGTGTGAGGTTTTCTGGGGGGACTCCAGTGTAGGCTGGGAGCTCACTGTGAGCATGCAGCAACTGGAGAAGGCTGGCTGGCACAGTGTCCCACGCATGGAGAGCTGGCTCAGACATGGCTGTGCTCCCGTGTGCTGCGTGTTGGAAAACAGAAGGAAGGGCAGGCACTTGGGGCTCTGCCCTGCCATTGCTGGAGGAGTGTTAGGCATCACCATGTTAGCTTTTGCAGCTCTTTAGGGTTGCTACAACAGGGAAAAACAACTGTTGCCCTCCCTGCACAGGCATAGAAGGCAGAACTGCTCGTGGTCTCAGGTGCATCCTGGTTGACTGACCATGTACCACCAGGAGAGTGGGCAGGAGCAGGAGGCAGCAGAGAAGATGAAGCTCTTCATCTTCTATTGTTGCTATTGTAAGTCAAGTGGTAAATCAGCAGAAACCCCACATCTAAAATTTTCCATGTAGGCTTGTTTTTTCTTCCTTTCTTCTTTCCCCAGCCTATTATTAAGTGCTCCACGATGGGGATCTGAAATTTTAAGCCCATGCTTAAGATGAACTGAAAACCTTCAGAACTGAGTGGGTGCTTGCACTTTGCAAATCCCTTTGAGATTAGGTGGCATTTAGATGTGACAATTTTAGCCTAAGAGGTGCTGAGAGCTCCACTGGCCAGCCCCAGCTGAGTGTGCTTCATTTTGTCTCCAGTGCCAAAGGCACCCACAAAGTCATGCCTACTCCACCTCTGCTGAGCCCTGTGTTAAGACTTAGTATGCTCAGAATCCCCTGACTATCAACTCTGATCTCATTACCTCTCTTGGACCATCTCTTTCTGCTTAGTAGACTACAAAGTGCAATCTCATTCTCTGATGCTGTTATACATCTAATAGTCATTAGCCTGTGAGTACAAGACAGGTAAAATATTCATGTGTGTTAGTGACTGTTTTGATTGTTGCTCACACCACAGAGGTGCTTTTCATACATGAGGTGTTGCGTTGCTGTTAATGGCCCCTCAGCTCTGAGCTAGGCAAAAGAGGTATTTTCTTCATGGAAACCTAAGTGTGTACTCGCTGCTGTTGCTTTGCAGATGTCAAGTGGCATTTATTGAGCCAGTATTCAGAGATGGTGCAATTCTCCTGAGAGAGGTAATTTGTCAATTTTTTCTGCATTGATCCAAAAGCTGGGCCAAGCCCCAGGGAGTGCCTGCTTGGACAAAGAAGCTGAATTTGGCTTCTGACACTGTTTGCCCAAAGGTCTCTAGGCAAGTACTCAACTGCTCCATGACTCAGTGTACTTGTGAAATGATGATAACTGCAAGTGCCTTTGTAAGGAATCTTGCAGTGGTGGGCATTTGGGGGAGGTTGTGGGGTTGGGCTAGGGACCTACATGTGCTGGACCCTGAAGCAGCCCTCTCTGTTTCATGGTTTGTGGAAGTGCTGCCCGAAGTTTCCAGCCTGAGAGGGGCCAGGCGGTGCCTGCGGCCGGCAGTGCAGCTGCTGTCGTGCCAGCACACATGAGCCTGTACCTGGGACCAGCTTGCTCTGCTTGGATTGAATAAACAGCCAAATATCACTCAGTCCTTTCTCTTCTCAGTTGCAAAATGAGACTCCCTGCATCAGGATGGAATGATTTCCTGATTCCATGCCTTTCCATGCAGGAGACAAGGGAATAGCCTCCTACAAACCCCACTGGTGCATGTATTAATCTCTGTGTTGCACACACTGTTGTGGTTTGTGGACGGGGCATCAGGAGGGTGAAGTCATTGTTTTGTGCCCAGCAGCAGTCCCCAGCTGTGCCGGGTGCCAGGCCAGCCCCTTGGAGCAGCGTCCGTCCTGCCGCAGGAGCTCTGCCAGCGGCATCGCGGCCGTGCAGAGCAGGGCTTGGGGAGCCTTCCCTGCTCTTCCTCCTGCTGCTCTCTGAGTCACTCTGGTCAGGGACCTGCAATCTGCTAGCACTGGTTTCTTTTTATGTTTTGATTTGACTGTAAATCGGAAGGGAGAGGATCTGTGTGTGCTCTGCACTTTGCCGTGTGCCTGGCACTCCGTGTCCACGTGAGCCCTGCAGGGCAAAGCGATGCTCCCCTGGGAATAGACAGTGCCACAGACCTGCTGCAAGGCATTGGTGTGACACAGATAATGCCTGGACCCAGGCTGCAAAGCACTGGAAGGTTTGTTATGGTGTAAGGTCAAGGTGACATCCAGGATTGAGGAATTTAGAAACAAAAGTGCGCCTCAGTAGTGGGAATTGAAGTGCTGTGAAAAAGTGCTATGCAGATGTTGTGTTGTTGCCTCTTGCTGTTTTCTAAGTACGTGTGTGTGTAAAATGTAAATGGAAAAAGTTCGGGTAGAGAAGGCCCTGAATTACAGCTGCCTTGTGAGCTCTTGGAAGACACAAGCTTCTCCCTGTGTGGGGCTGGCATGTGGGGAGCTGCAGCCTGGCCACAGATCCTGGGCTGGTGGTGCAGAGGTACTGGAGGGAGCATTTGGGAGCAGCAGACACCTTTGGGTTGAAGGTCACTGCTCAAGTGTAAGCCCTATTCATGTAACAGAAAGGAGAGAAAACTTAATTTCCTTCCTTCTTTCCCCGTAGGTCTTTGCTGTTTGGCCTTGGAAAATGTCAGCTGTTCATCCTTCTCACTTATGTTTTGTCGGGTTGTAAAAATGGGAAAGGGCACCTCAGATACAGAAAAGTTCTGTGCTATCCCTCAGGGTATAAGTCTGGGAGTTGTCACTGTTTATCAGCTAAACCATGTGATTTTTGGTTTTCCCTCTTGGATTTATTCACCAGTTGCTTGTATACTGATGAATCTGCTGTAGCAGGGCCCAGGGTTTACATTACAAGTCCCATCATGCCAGGTTCTTAAAAATAAATATCACCATTTAAAAAAAAAAAGTATCACCATTTATGATTGTGGCATTCAATTACGCTTTCGTTTACCCATATGCTTTCACCTGCGTCATTCAGGAAAAAACCCAAGAGTCGTCTCAAGCAGGAAACACAAGCATATGTCACTAAGGAAAATTTTGTGGTGGGATTAATTGAAAGATGATATTTCTAGAGATATTTATTTTTTTTTAGTCAACTGATATCAGAATGGTCTTTTCTATACAAGGTCCAGTCTGTTTGTAGTGCTGCTGGTGAAAGCAAGGGAAGCACATCTAAAAGCAGTAAGCTGCTCTGCTCTGCACCAGGAGCCCCAGCTAAGGAACACTCTGCAGCTGAGGGGCAGCTGAATACAGATCTGGTCCCACTGCTGACATTCCCCTGGGTTGTGCAGGCAGTGACAAAACCACTTTTCCTGGAAAGAGCTGCTGAAAAACGTAATGGTGCAGAGTGAAACTGATGCTAATTTGGAGGTGAAGCATGAAGAGAAACTGTGGTAGGGTTTTTATTTTTTTGAAGAATCATAGGCACACAGTTTGAAGCTGTAGCCTGTGCACTGCTCACAGGTTTCTTTAATCACTGTCTACGAAGAAGAGCCTAATTAGTATGTGATGCTGTGTTGACCCTCTTCTGGGGATCTGGATTTGGTCTCTCTGATTGTGTTTCTCTTCTGCCTTTTCTTGTCTGACTTGCAGCGAAGAGCCAAATAACATATCATCTGCAGCGGATGTGGTCTGTGGCCAGCTGCCCGCAGCAATACTGCTGCATCTTCCTGCCAGCCCTGCGGTCCTGCCGCAGGGCACGGCCTGGGCGACCCTGCTGGCGATGGCCTCGGAAGCCAATGTGGGTTTGAAGCACAGTTTTTGGTTCCCTGGGCAGCTCTGTGCTGGTGTGGCCACAGGAATGGGCGGATGTGCCATTGCACATCCCAAATGCATCCTCGGTCTCCAGCAGGCCGTGACCAGGAGCTGGGGATGCCCGATGCATTACAGCGCATTTGAAGCGCTATTGTTGGAGGTTTCGTTTCAGTTCTTGTGGTGCTCAGCTAAATGTGTCCATCTGTGCTACCAAGGACGTGTCTGTCTTTCTGCTGCATGCTAAGAAAAGGGTTCTGTGATGTTGCTGTCAAATCAGAGCTAAAGACTGATGTCCCTCTGGAATGGCTGGCATGCCCCCAGACACCATCTCTGTGCCTGTTGCCTGGACAGAACATTTGTGAAAACGTTTAAAAGACTTTGGATTTGAAAATACATAAATTCTGCTCTGACCTTATGATGAATCTTTCATTTCCCACAAAATTCCAGTCTCAAAATATGATTTATCCCCTTGGCTCTCTGCTTCAAGCCTGAAGATCAGCTCAAGGCACAGAAATCTTTGAAGAGCATGTTCAAAGACTGCAAGTAAAACCCTGGTAGCTGCCCTATCATAGGATGTAATTAATGACCCAAAAAGGGATGTTCAGGGCTGCAGTGGCTATTTGAGGTGAGAGTTCCCACCTGGAGCCATTGCAGACTCTTAATTATGATGCTGTGTAATGATGAAATGGGCTTCAGGAAAGGGCCTCGTGGTTATTTGCAGCCCCAGGAAGGGGTCCTGCCTGGTAAGAAGCAGGAGAGTTGTCTCTCCAGGCTGTGAGATGGAGGGAACTGGTTCACACTGAGTGCTGTGGAGGGTGGGAGTGTTGCAGGGACCAGTGCAACTGGAAAGGCCAGGGCTGTGTTCCTGCCTGGCTCTTGCAGTGGCTGATCCCATCTGGCTCTGCCATATGATCTGCCCAGCTCCTGTCCTGCAAGGCAGTCTCATTAGTGGCACAAAATGTGGAGAAAGTTCTGCTGAAATCCTTAGCTTTTGCTTAAAATAAACAAAACCCCCCAACACTGCTGCATTACTGCTGCCCTCATTTATTGCAGCATTTGTGTTCTGGATTGATTATTTATGCTGAGTGTGGCAGGCTGGCTGCTTCTGCTGGAAAGGATTCCGGTTTGAGTGTGACCTTGTCTTTACTAGCAGGTGAACTGTTTCAAGCTGTCCTTGAGCCACCCTGGCACGTGGGAGCTGGCCAAAAGGGCTGGTCATTTGGGGCTGCTCATCAGGATGTGGGCGGGTTCCTCTTCAGCACGGGTCCATACACCAAGCTCCACAAGTGAGCAGAAGTAGTGGTTGTATTCACAAGGCTGTCAGGTTTCCAAGCTCAATGGATTGGAGGGAAAGAATAAAACTGTGAAAACTTTTTCCCCCCTTTCTTTATTTTCCTAATCTTATTACTTCTCAGCAGCTGTTGCCATTGTTTTTCCTAACACAGCAGAATCCTTTTGGAGCTGAATGACAGCTGAACAACACACTGCAAGCACAGCAAATGGTTTTCTGCTTTGGTATCGGCAGTGCCTTGAACTTGAACCAGATTATTTCTGCTGCTTACAGAAATGAAGGAAACTGCATTTCAAGGTCACTGGCAAAAAATATTCCACTGAAGTTTGGCTCATTGGTTTAGAGATTGGCTCATTGGCTTTGAGAGATGGTGAGCAGTTCTGAGCAGGTGTATTCCTGCCCTGTAGCGAACAGCAACTGAGTGCCAAAAATAGAAGAGAAAAAGCCCTGTGCAGATGTATTTGGGTTTCCTGTGGCCAAGGCATGACTGAGTTCTCAATGCAGCCTTGCCTGGCTGGAGCCTATTTAAATGCAGCCTTGCTGAGCTGGAGCCTATTTTAAAATCTCAAGCAGTGGTGCTGCCTGTTGCCTGGAAACCTCCTCTCAGCCTCAGGCACTTACAGCCTAATCATAGCCATCGGCAGTCTTTATTTATTTCCTATCCAAAATGTCATCCCAGGCTTCTGGTTTGTGTTTTTGTTTGCTTGTTTTTGTTTATTATTTAAAATGAAAAGACACAAAGTGTAACCGTCAAACTCGGTGACTTTCTGTGGGAACAGCTTGTTCGGCTGTCACCGCATTGCAGTGGTGGGAACTGGCATTTTAAGCTCTGTGAAGTGGTGGCTCAGAGGGACATGGGGAAGAGGAGAAGCGGGGGCTGTGAGAGATTGGGCTGAGAGCCTGAGGAAGCCCCCCGAGCTCAACTGGTGCCTGCAGTGGCTTCCTGTGCCTTGTGACAGCCTCTTCCTCTAGGGGAAAACCAGACCTAATCAACTCTGAGTCTTTTCCCAGCACAGGGGTGTCCCACGTTCCCCTTCCCTGTGCGGTTGTACCACCCCATGCAAGAGCCACAGCTTGGCATTGGGCTGGCTGGAGCAGCACAGATTCAATTTTAAAACACCCTGTACCCTGGGGTCTGAGCTGTAGCATCTCTCTGTGCTGACAGGTGAATGGAAGAAAGTTGAACTTGGAGATCTCCCTGTTTTAGGGGCCCTTTTTATTTTTAATTCACCTCACCTCTCTGGCTATCTCAAAAGCTTAATTGCTGACATCAGTTACACACAGAAACTTTAACTGACTGCTCTTTCTGCTAAGTTAGTGAGTGTGATCAATCCTGATCAGATGGAACAGGATGGATCACAAGAGCCCAGCTATGATTCAATTGTGTTTTTGTCCAGGAAGCCCCTTGGGAGAGCACTGGGCTAAAATCATCTGAAAGTGGGTAAAAAATGCTAACTGAAGCAGCCAGAAGGTTTGTATGGGAGGCATAGAAGCTGTTTCAGCTGCTCACAAGTTGTTCTTGTGATTTAAATGGTTTATTTTACAAGGCTGAGAATATTTGTTCTACCAAAGGCAGAGCTAAAGGAGGCTTTGACTCAAGATGCAGTTGAACTAAGGTTTGTGTTTTGTTTAGCAATTATACTGCAAGCACAGAGCAATACACAAGGCTTATTACATCATTTATTTTCCTCTTGACTTCATTTAAGTTTGACAGGCAGCTTAGGCTCTTCTCAGGGATGCTCCTGTCTCTCAGTCTTAGTGCTGAGACATTAAGTTCCAATTGTCAGGAACAGACAGAGGAACCAGAGCCAGACCAAGGGCAGACATTTTTTCCATCCCATCTTCTGTGTGTGCTGGTGATTAAGAAAAACAATCAATTACCAAAAATATCGTGAGGGTGAATGAATCATGCTCTGAAGTCCTGTCCCCTTGCCTTTCCATGGGCGAGTAAGAGTGCCTGAGAGGCTCCAGGGATGGTGGTCTGGCCCCTGGGTTCAGACATCGTTGCTTAGTTGTGCAGAGAGGTGTGCATCTGTTGAAATTCCAAACTTTCCTGGTTTTAGCCACTAAAAGGAGAAATTATCCTTCTGTCAGCTCCTCTGTGCTGGGCTTTATAGCTGCTCTGCTCTGCCTTTCTGTGTAGCACAGGTCATGGAGCTGTTGTCTCCTCCGATTTTGTCGTCTTTGTTCCTAAGCAAAGCCTCTACAGGTGATCAGCTTCTCTGGGGGAGGGAGGAGACAGAAGGGAGACCAAAGTGCACACGGGGGAGGCAGGAACAGGAACAGCAGAGGAGCGGTGGAAAACTGTGTGGTCACAGATGGTAAATCAAGAGGGTTCTTTGCGCTGCCTGTGCCACCAGCACCCCCAGCGCCTGAGTGAACAAACCTCTCTGCTTGTGGCAATAGCAAAGGGGGAAGGACAAGTACTCAGGGAAAAATGCAGAGTCTGTCAAGCTGAATTCACTGCTGGAGGGTTTAAGAAAATAAAAAAAGTCGAGAAGAAGTGAGTGCTAAAACACACCGTGGTGGGTTTTCCTTTGCTAATCTCTCCCAGCTGGATGTAGTTGATGCTCACACTAGTGTTTTCTTTTCTTTGGAGCCTGGTAACTTAGTTCTTCCAATTCCCCATGAAGCTCAGTATTTCACACCCTCTTTCCTGTTATTGGTGGCTGTTGGTGGGCTTGTGCTCTGAGCTCTTGAGGGCACTGCTAGGGTTTGTGTGGTGGCTCTGCAGTGCCCAGGAGGGTGGGTGATCTTGGTCTCATCAGTCTGTTTTGCCATCTCAGTGCAGTTTGCTAACCTGGCTTCTTCTCCCTGCCAGAATGAAGAGAAGAGGAACCTTTCCCTGGGGGGCCATGTGGGCTTCGACAGCCTCCCCGATCAGCTGGTCAGCAAGTCTGTCACACAAGGCTTCAGCTTCAACATCCTCTGTGTGGGTGAGCACGGTCCTCTGCAAACAGGCACGGGGGAAGGTTGGGACCAGGATCTCTTGAGTGTCCTGCTATGCCACAAGCCTTGGCAGTGATTTAAGCAAGTCAGAAATGCCAAACTCTTAAAAAGCACATTGAGTCAAACCAGGAGAATTTCTGTAATCAGTGGGGTATTGCTCATCATCTCTGCTGCAATAGCTTTGCAATAGGAAGGATTAAGGGAAGGCTGTGTATAGCCAGTTAAGTATTTCCATATGCAAGCTGGGGTGGCTGGCACGAGCAGCTTTTGCTGGGTGTGATGTCTAGGTAGATGCAGTCAGATACACCATGGGTTATGTGAGAGCTGCTGGTGATAACTTGGTCATTTCTGAGTGTAAGCCTGCACCCCAAATCTGGGCACAACAGGTTTGTGGCTGAGC
The DNA here is from genome assembly GCA_013397815.1 of Aleadryas rufinucha. Taxonomy (NCBI): domain Eukaryota; kingdom Metazoa; phylum Chordata; class Aves; order Passeriformes; genus Aleadryas; species Aleadryas rufinucha. The sequence continues at coordinate 31,895 of VZTH01017191.1, read as the reverse complement.
TGTGCCTGGTCAGTGCTTTCCCAGGTGTCAGAGGGCTTGAAGCATGGTCATCTCTGTGCTTGGAAAGGGAGGGGGAGTGTTCCTTATTGACTTTAAAATAATCTCATTATATTCTTGGCTTTTAATTTTAGCATTGATGTGATCTAGCAGGCAATGCTGGCTGGAGTACTAGAGACCAATTCCTTTCAGTGATGAGATGAGCATCATTTTTGCTTTGGCTGGTTCTTGTATGGTGTATGAGGTCTGACGTATTGTAACCTGCTAGACCAGCAGAAATACATCCAGAGACAGCAGCTCCTATGGCTTTGTATAGACTGTGGAGTGACACCCTGACAACTTACACAAGGTGCCTGTGCCATACCCAAGTCACTTTTGCATATCCACACCACAAGTAAAAAGCATGGCTGAAATCACAGTTGAAATTCACAGACTTGTTGCAGCAGAGGTCAATATGTTTTTAATTAGTGTAATTCTTGGGGCTACCAGAATGGATATTCCTACATTCTCATTTAGCTTTTTTTTTCAAATATTTTGTGGACAAGAGAGAAAAAGCCCCACCCTGTTTGCCAGTTCCTACTCTCAACAGTGCCCACAACTGAACAGGAGAATGTAGCTTACATCAGGAAGTGAGTTCTCCATGTGTCTACTTTCAGATTAATCTAGAGCACCAGCTGGCTTTATTTCCTTGCACAACTCTCAGCCACAGCTGGTAGGAAGCAATGTGTGCCTCTGCCGCACTCTGAGCACTCTGAGGTGTTTATTCTCCTGTGAAGAGCAGAGCCTGAGGTACTGGAAGAAGGAGAGAGTCCAAAGCCCTTGGCAGCAGCCATGGCAGCTCTGTGGAGCAAAACCTTTCCCACCCTCCTGCTCTCCCACCAGTGTATCTGCTGTAGGGCTCCTCAGCAGTGCCTGTCTCTGCTGAAGCAGTAGCAGCATAGACTGCCTGGAAAATGAGCAGAGAGAAGAAAGTTATTTCCTTGGATTTTGCTTCTCTTCACCCCCATGACCAATAGGGCTGTGTGTAGTGAGTAAGGAGTTTAAATGGGGCCCCTTCTAGGCCACTCTGGAAAGTATCAGTCTTGTTTCGTTACCAGGAAGAGCAGTTGAAAGCCTTTCTGGCTCACAAACAGCTTGTCAGCCAAATATTCTGGGACAGAGGTTTTTGTGATGCATCCCAGGTGTCCTTCACTGGCTACTAAATTGTCCTCTCCACAGCTTCTCTAGTGCAGAAGCCCAAGCAAAGTCAGGGGTCATGGAAAGGAAAATAGTGTGTTTTGCTGTGCTGATGTGTTTTATGTGATACTGGGAGATGAGACCCAAGTGCTCTGTGTTGTTTGCATTAAGCATGGGAGGCCTTCAAGGAGGCAGACACCTGTGTGACAATTACATGTGTGCCCACAAGCAATTCACGGTGACCTTCCACAGTGTATTTTAGTTCTCTCTAATTAATGTGCTTTGAAGTACCCGTGGCAAACTCATGCTGCAATGAGCTGATGATTCGTCCTCCCTAGGTGAGACTGGCATTGGGAAATCCACGCTGATGAACACCCTCTTCAACACCACGTTTGAGACAGAGGAAGCCAGTCACTACGAGAGCGCGGTTCGCTTGCGGCCGCGCACCTACGACCTGCAGGAGAGCAATGTCCACCTGAAGCTGACCATTGTGGATGCGGTTGGATTTGGGGATCAGATAAATAAAGATGAAAGGCAGGTCTCGTGCCATCTGCTCAGCGTTTCTGGGCTTGCCTCGTGCTTAGACATCAACTGGCTGCAGTTCCCCTTGCAGTGCTGCAGAAGTGTCTGTGTCTCTGTTAAAGGAGTCGCTCCCTGTCGTGGCTCTGGTTCTGGGGACAAAGGGTAGAGGGAAATGGGTGAACAGCCAGAAAGTGAAGTGACAGGAGGTCTTTCCAGCAGAGAATGCTGTCCTCCAGGAGCATGAGCTGTTAACCAGCTGTCCTCAGAGCAGGGTCAGGAATTATCTGTTCTGGCAGTGATCGGCGTTTCTGGACCTGTCTCGCTTAACTACACAGACATCTTGTTCAAGCCCCAGGTAGAGGCTTTCTGGGACTCCAAGGTGTCTCCCTGGTCATGTTACATTGCTAGAGACAGATGGCTCAGCCCTGAAACCTGGGCAAAGTTTGATCTGGGGAAGTAGTCGTCTATCCGTGCTTCACTGTCCTTAGACTTTGCAGTGCAGCCTCAAGAATCTCCAGCAACCTTTGGATTATAAGTGTGTAAACACCACACTTTTCCCATTGTAAGGCTAAACTGTTTGAGTCTTATAACTTGTTTTTAAGTGGTATCATGGAATGTCTAGGAGAATTACTTCAGCCTTTAAACTGTTTAGATTTGCTCTCCAGTAGCTGGTTTGCTAATGGGATGGTTTTAGTTACAGGCCAATCGTAGAGTACATTGATACGCAGTTTGAAAACTATTTGCAAGAAGAGCTGAAAATCCGCCGGTCTCTCTTCAACTACCACGACACAAGGATTCACGTCTGCCTCTACTTCATCACCCCCACTGGGCACTCACTCAAGTCCTTGGACCTGGTGACAATGAAGAAGCTGGATAGCAAGGTAAGGGGTTGGAGACTATGGTCCATCTTTCTCGAATGCTTCTGTTGGTACTGATTGTCGTGTGGAAGCTTTTGTTCCTTCTGTGCAAGTGCTGGACTCCTTCCTGCATGGCAGCTGAGCCGTTTTTAGGACTGTGGTAAAGCTTTGTCTGGCCTGGTGGTTGCTGAGGTCCTGTGCTTGTTTTCTCACTGACTTTCCTGAAGAATGTCAGGAAAAACCTGTTTTCCAGTCAGTTGTGTAAATTCCAGAGTGTCCCTCTACTGTAAGAGTCTTACCCAGATTAACTGATATTTATCAAAGCCATCAGCTGCAGCTCTATTGGGTGTGCAGGTTAGGATGCCTTCCAGCATCAGCAGTTGAACTGTGGAGTCCCCTTTGCTGTCCTGACCTGTCAGCAGGGACAGAGGGGCTGAGAGCCGCCAAAACAGTGGATGTCCTAAAGTGGTGGTCAGTGCTGAGGAGACAGGGCTGAGGAGAAGCGTTGGCTGTGTGTGCTGGTGCACAGGGAGTGTGTGAGCTGTCGCTGCTGGCAGTGCCAGGTGATCTGGATAGGAGATCACAGTATCTTCTTAAAGCGTAGATATGGTGAGGAATTCTCAAGGTCATAGGAATCCTCAAAGCGGTTTATGAGAGGGTCTACTGAGGTTGTTTCTTTGTGCATAAGCTATTCTGCCTTATGGGGCAGGATGTTACCTAACCAACTACTTGCTGATATTCCTGCAGCTTGGAGCAAGTTTCTGACATAGTTTTGGGTGTTCCAGCTGGCTTCCAGCGAGCTGCAGGAGGCTTCAAAGGTCACTAGTGGTAGCAGAATCTCTTCTTTTCTTCTCAGTAATTTCCTGTCTTTCAGAGCAGTGTTTTAGCAGCAGGGTGGTTCCTTTCATGTGGCAGATGCTGATCAGCCTACAGAGGGACAGGCCTGGCAGGTGGGGCCCTGCAGGACCTGGGGATCCCCTGGATTACACTGAGGGAGCCCTCTCTTCTCTGGCTGTTGCTCACGTGCAGCTCTGTTGGACTTTCCTGGTGGGTTGAGTTCCCGTCATGCAGTCCCTGCTGCTTGCCCTCATCACCTGGGGCTCATGGCTTGCTTTTCCTTGCCCCCAGTCCAGAGCAGGCACTGGTTTCCCATTGCAGTGGGCTGTTTGTAGCTGTAGCGGCTGTTACACTGATTTCATCAGGAATCCGAAAACTTTCCCTTAATAAACTTTTGTCTCTTGGTACAGTGCCAGCATTACATGTTCCCAGAAATATTTTTGGAGGAAAGCTTTTGCACGATTCCCCTTGGTGCTGGTGGTCCCACAAAGCATTTCTCTCCTTTCCTTCTCATTCCCTACTTTTCACATCTCCCTGTGGTTGCCTTTAATGTGGTCCTTGGGTAGTACCAAAATAAATCCTTTGTGCTTGTGCACAGATGACAACTTTGTGCGCAGGCAAACCTTTTCTATTTCCAAACTTCCACTTAAACAGTCCTCTCTGGAGTCATTTTATCCCTTTGTTCTCATCCCCCTTTTTGCCACAGCATGAGAACATCCTGGATTTCATGCTGTGGTGGCCTCACACAAGCGGGCACATGGAAATGGATAAGCAAGTGGAGTGCATTGATATTTTCTGGCCATCAGGGATATATGCTGCATTTCTGCACCAGTGTCATCCCAGGGCATGGGGGTGCTTTCCAGACACTCCCTGAGGGTTTGTGCATGGCAGTGCTGTGCCCCTTTCCCAGTACAAATCAACCATTTGTGCTGGGGGCTGGTGTGTGGGCAGAGTGAAGTGGGATGTCAGCAAAGCCCAGGCAGTTCTGCCCTCTTCAGACGGGAGCAGCAAGTGGTTACTGGGCAGAGGTGATGTGCACTGACTCAGTCTGCTGCTGTGTGAGCACACCTGAACCTGCCATTCCTCTTGGAGAGCTCTGGGGGGCTCGTGGCCCTTGTTTTACAGTTGAAGAATGAAGCTCGTGGAGATGGAAGGTACATCACAGGCAATGCTTTCCTCTGTGCTCTGCTGGCTCAGCCTCTGGGACTGGTTTTAACAGGGAGTTTATAGGACCCTGGCTCAGTTCCTTCTTTGCTTTAGCCCACCAGTGGCTTGATGTGTGGTCCTGAGCAGGCTTTTGACTCTCTCTGACAATTTCAATAACCAATCATGCTTTTAGTGTGAAGTTTACAAAATCCCTTCTGGTTAAAGCTGTTTTGTAAACAAAATCTTCCATTGTACTGTAAGACAATATCTGTTTGGCTGAGCTCATGGCCAGCTGTTGTCTGGGGTATTTAGTTACAGCCAGAGAGCAGAAGCATCTTCAGAAGTGGTTATAGGTAGATGGAATTTACATCTGACTGCCAGTGGGAAGCACATAGGGCCTGACAGGTGTAGGCTTTCCACTGGGTTTAACCTGAGAACAGGAGGAGATAAATGATAGTGCATTTGTATCAGATGAAAAAGTGATTTATTGATTTAAAACCCAACCCTGTCATGGGAAGTGGTGGCACAGTGTGTGCAACCATGAGCATCCTGGAGCTCCCTGCTTGTCCCTGGATGATTTTCAGTCAGCATGTGCTGTTTGAGCTGTGGCTAATTGCCTGCCCTCTGAGAGATGACACATCCCAGGCAGGTGGGGATGCTTCAGGCAGCCTGTGCCTCAGCTCTTTGGCTTCCAAAGTAGGATTTGCCTGTTGGCTTCACTGCAGCTTGCATTCAGGAACAGTTTGGAGATGGGGAAAAATCCAGCAGTATTTCACAGGGCAGAAGTGCCTGCAGTCTTATTGCATCAGCAAAATTATTTTCTGCCAAATGACAAGTTCTTATAAATTTTATTTTTGGAGATGAGAAGCAACTCTGGTCAGAAAGACTTGAGAAGGAGGTGCATTTTGTGTGTGTGCATGGGAGTTCCCTGTCCTGTCTGAAGCACAGACTTCCTCTGGTCATAATTCCAGCTCCAGCAAAGCCCTCCAGCACATGGACTGACAGGCAAGGGGACACTGCACCCCTGTCACAGTCAGGGGGGTGACATGCCGGTAGTCAACTGCATGATATTATTACTAGATCTTTAAATAGAGAGTATTGCCCTTCCACCATGAGATACAAGAATGTTGCTCTTGGGTTTTGCCTTCAACCCAAGGTCAACATTATTTGTGTAAAAAGAGTGGACAGAGAACCCTCATGTAGTTCTGGCATTCCTTCCTTTTATTGGGGTTTTAAAACCTGTTCAGGAGAAGAGGTGACTTTTCTTCTCTACCCAGATATACAGCAGTTTGTCACCAGTCTCTGTGCCACAGACTTGGCCTTTGCATGGAGGTGGGTGTGTGGAAGGTGCTGTGGGGAGGTTGGATTAGACCTGCAGTTCAGTAGCATCTTGTGTCTCGTTGGTTTCTTGTTTCCAAACTATTCCATCCTCTCTCTGTCTTGTGAAGGAATGAACCCATTCTAGACTTAGGACTACACCCAAATGCCATATCCATGCCTCCCTAGTATTGATGTGGCTACTGATTATTGGAAGCACAACCTGTAAAACCCCTTTGGATTGTGAACTCTGTGTCAGCAGGTGTTCACTGAGTTAGTTGCCTTTTCAAAATACAAGAAATCTGGTTGAGGGCACTTGAACAAGCCTTGGTTTGCACTTTGAGTAGTGCTGACACCACAGTGGTGACCACAGAGCCTGTCTCCTCTGCTGCTAGAAAGCTACACCAGGCTCCAGGCTCTGCATCTCCTGCATTGCTGTAGGCAGGGCTGCACGGGTGCTCCTTGGAAAAAGAAGGGGAAATTGCTTGGGGCAGTTGAAAAGGGATGTGAGCCCTGAGCTGACCCTTTTTCTGTGGGAGATGGTGAATCCAAGCCTGCTCATCTCTTAGCAGGTCAGGGAGACACCCAGCTGTGGTCGTGGCCCTTTTACCTTTGTAATGAGGACATTGACCTCCTGAGCAGTGGAGTGAGCAGCAGGCCTTGTTCTGTGGGGGGTTGTGGTCTTTGGTAAAAGAGGCCAGGTCAGTGGCTGAGAAAAAGAGGAATTTATGCTCTCAGATACATTTGCAGTGAGCAAATTTAGACTATTTTCATTTGGAGTGGGTAAATGCTCTTGTGTTTACTGAGTACTAAACCACTAAACAGAGACAGGGGAGGGGGAGTGGTGCACAGGGGGAACCCAAGAAAAAACACTGAGCTACAAAAGAACTTGTGCTGGGAAAGCAAAGCCATTTATTTTAATGGGCACCCACTGGAGACCAACTGGTTGCTATGAATTTCAGCTCTGTAGGTCAAAAAGCGTTGGCTGTTGGGAAATGTTAGATGGCAAATCAGACTTTCCCCTTATTTGTCTAAATTCTTGTGTTTCGCTGCTATGAATTTGGCTGTTATTCAGACAGATGAGTTCTGCTGTTTGTTTAAGCAGTGGTTTGCAGTATCACACTTGGCTTTTCTGGGCACAGCAGCATTATCTAGCAGAGGTTCCTGTGACAGATCCAGCCCCACTGTAGCTCTCTTAAGCACGAGGCCATAGTGAACCCCATTGCTCCTGATGGATGTGGGATGTGGCCCTTGTTTACTTTTGATCTGGGTGGGTGCTGGGCACAGGGAGACCTCCCCACTGTGCAGCTTGTGGGGGGCTTTGAAGCCCAGGTGGATGAAGGTGTGTGGGGTGTAGTGACTGCTGGCTGATGTGAAACCAAAGCTGAGAAAGAACAGCATGAGAACAAATCTGTCTGCTATATGGCACCCTTCACTTTCCCAGGTGCTCCATATAATCCCACAGCACACCCAAGTTGTGATCCTCACCAAGAGGCTCAGGGACTCCTTGGAGAGGATCAGCAGCTGCTGTCGGAGCATCTGAGGAGTCCCTGCTCTTTCTGCTTGAGCATGGGAAGGTTTCACATCAGCTCAATGCAGCGTTTCATCCTTGTGCTTGTCTTGTAAAAAACATCCTGTCAGCACAGCCAGGTCACATCCACACAGGGTGACAGCTTGGATGTGACAGCTACACTGTGTCTGCCTCCCTGAACGTGTGTTACAAAATGCATAGGCGAGAGCAGGGGCTTTGATCTGCTCCTTGTGTACTTAGTGCAGGGTGTTTGGTTTATCTGGAGTCTTGTAGCCAAGTGAGTCCTGGAAAACTCTTCCCTCTAGTGTTCAGCTGAGCTGGGCTGCAGCTCCTGTGTGAACAGAGCTCCAAGGTGATTTTGGGAAATGTAAAACAGCCAGTGGGGCAGGATCTGGGTCACCCCAGCAGCTGCTGTCGTGCTCACCCAGTTGCTGCTCACGTGGGTGTTTGTCCTTCCTTCCTCCCTTCTGCCCTAGGTGAACATCATCCCGATCATTGCCAAAGCAGACACCATCTCCAAGAGCGAGCTGCACAAGTTCAAGATCAAGATCATGAGTGAGCTGGTCAGCAATGGAGTGCAGATCTATCAGTTCCCCACGGACGACGAGGCAGTGGCTGAGATCAACTCTGTGATGAATGTGGGTAACGCTGCCAGTTCCACCACTGCCAAAAGTTGTGACAAATTAAATTGCTGCACAAAAATGCATTTGAAGGGCGAGTTTCACTGGGAATGTCCAGACACTGAATCTGCTGGACAGTCAAACTGTGAGTCTCACAGATGCCAAAAGCTGTTGCATACAGCATTAATTAAAATGTGGCTCATGTTTAGTCTGGGGGCTCTCTGGAGAAACTTTGCTCTAGAATTTATTGAATTTTCAAAAAATACTTTCTTCAAAATTAATTCTGTCTGTTCTTAGGCTATTTTGCATTTGTGGAAGAAGAAACTTTGAATAAAAATGAGACAGTTAAGATTTACATTAGCCTTGTGACTTAAGGAGGCTGACCAGAGAAAACCCAATTTAAAGTAAAGAAGAAAAATTGTTCATCTCTATTTTGTCTTTTTTGAAATTCAAAGATCAAATTCAGACCTGGCTGAAGCACATGCAAAAACGCTTTAAAGCTTCCTGTCTCCCAAATGAGAGTGCAGCTATGACAGTAGAAACAACTGAAATATTTCCATGTTAATTTTATAAATCAAAAGAAGCTTTTTCATCAAAATGAACACTTTCCTGCATAGCTGTTTCTGATTAAATGCTTTGTCTTTTCCTTCACCCTTCCCCCCACCATTTTTTTTTTTTAAATTCAGTCACCAGTTCGTTTCTGGGTCAACTAGATATGTGTTCTCACTTAATAGTTCTTTTTTGCTGAAATCATGAAAAATTTGGAGGATTCACTCTTACTTAAATAATTGCAAGCTGTGTGTATTGGGGAGAAAAACAGGAGTCATGCTTGCTTGGCTTTTCTTTTCTTCCTTCCTTCCTCCAATGAAAATACATTTGGCCACTTCTCTACGAGTTCCACACTTCTGGATCCATTTATTTTCAAACGTGACGGATTTTGTCAGCCTCACCCTACTGAAGCACCCACTCTGTGGCTCCTTCCCTGCAATCCTGAGGAGGGTGTCCTGTTTCCTCCCTGTGCCTGGATGCTTTGCAGACTTGGAGAGCAGCGAGCACATGTTGTATCCTGCACATGTCCCTTGCAGTGCCCACACACTCCCTGCTGTGCCAAGGCCTGTTTGTGGATATCCCTGGCAGTGCTTTTGGCAAGGCAGGGAGAGCCCCGCTCCTGGTGCATGCTGGAACAGCCTGAAAAAGGGATAGAGGAGAGCAGTAATGACCGTGGTGTTCCTACAATATTCTCCAGCTGGTGCAGCCCAGACAGCATTGCTGGTAAGCTGTGCTGTGGCCTGACACCACTCTCTGTAGCAATATCCCAGTTTGTAGTAGAGATTGCTCCAAGTATCAGAGATTGGTAGGTTCAGAGGGGGAGCTCACGGAAGCAGCTCCTGTGCCTGAGTGAGGGGAATCTAAGGGTCAGGCTGATCTCTGAGGGGTTACCCCATGCACTGAATCCCTGCCCTTGGCTCTGTTTCAGGCTCATCTGCCCTTCGCCGTGGTCGGCAGCACGGAGGAGGTGAAAGTTGGGAACAAGCTGGTGCGAGCTCGGCAGTACCCGTGGGGAGTGGTGCAAGGTGAGGAGGGGCTGCAAGCCCACCCCAAACCCCTCCCTGTGTGTGCTCAGGCACACCCTGGCACCTGTCCAGCTCTGCCCTCCACCGGCACCTCGTGTCCCCTGCAGCCTTTTGTCTTTCCTTTGAATTCCCATTCCTACCAGCAGGCAGGAAAGTCAACAGGAATCCCTGCATCCAAGGGGTTGTGTTGTGCCCTGAGCAGGGCAGCAGGCTCCTCAGGATGCGAGTATCTGGAGTCAATCACACGTGCCCTTGTACCCCACCACACCTGCAGTTTGCTGACTTGTCCCTTTGCTTCTGCCAGTGGAGAATGAAAGTCACTGTGACTTTGTGAAGCTGCGGGAAATGCTGATTCGGGTCAACATGGAGGATCTGCGGGAGCAGACCCACACCCGCCACTACGAGCTCTACCGGAGGTGCAAACTGGAGGAGATGGGTTTCAAGGACACAGATCCAGACAGCCAGCCCTTCAGGTGAGTGGCCTTCACATCTAGCATCAGTTTAGAGTGAGAGTTTGCTACTGACAGCCCCAAAAAATGGGAGGTTTGTAGGTGAGATCTACAGTGCTGGGCCAGAAAATACCAGTGCTGGGTTTGAACTTTGCAGCTGATTTGGATGTTCCCTTCCCTGCCTGTTTGTCTTTAAACAACACAGTCAGGCATGCATTTCCCCATCACTAACTCATCGGTATCCAGAGAGTCTGGATTTCATTTGCTTTCTTCCCCAGCCTCCAAGAAACATACGAGACCAAAAGGAAGGAGTTCTTGGGTGAGCTCCAGAGGAAAGAGGAAGAAATGAGACAAATGTTTGTTAACAAAGTCAAGGAGACAGAGGCAGAGCTGAAGGAGAAGGAGAGAGAGGTGGGTGTGCCAAAAACCTGTGAGGAGTCCAAACTACAGCCCGCAGGGAATCTGGGTCTGGGCAATGTATGAATCCTGGAAAGCACACGCAGCTGTTGAGCAAACCTCAGCAGCCAAAGCATAAACACATCACTGGTTTAGGTGCCTCAGAAGCTAGTCTTCCCTGTCCTGTGCCACGTGGAAATACAGCTGCTGTCTGGGGAGTGAAAGGCAGTGGCAGGAGGTTTAGGTGAGCATCCACTTCACTCTTGAGGCTCACTGGACAGCAGAGTAAAGGGGGCAGCTGGGCTGCAGTCCCCAGTCAAAGTGAGTCCAATGGAGTCCTCAGTGTGAGGCCTCAGGCAGCAGCTGTGACTTGGGAGGAATTAAATGGACCATCCTCAGAACCAGTGAGGCACAAAAGATCCTGCCATGTCCCCACCCCCTGTGCAGGGCTGCAGGCTGAGCCAAAATCCCCTGTGCTCATCTCCAGGTCTCACTCTGCCTCTGGGTTGCTATGTGGTGTCAGGCAGAGCTGAATTTATTGTGTCTTCCCTGCTTTTGGTGGGCACTGGGTGCTGTATTCTGCCAGCAGATTGGTCCCTGTGGTGGGGATTTGTGTGGGAGGTGTGACAGGGCTCCTGGGGCAGGGTTAACACAGCCCAAAGGAGCTGAATGCGATGCTCAGAGGGTCTGTCTCCTACCAGCTGCATGAGAAGTTTGAGCACTTAAAAAGGATACACCAGGAAGAGAAAAGGAAGGTGGAGGAGAAGAGGAGGGAGCTGGAGGAAGAGATGAATGCCTTCAACAGGCGGAAAGTTGCAGTGGAAACCTTGCAGTCCCAATCCTTGCAGGCTACCTCACAGCAGCCGCTGAAGAAGGACAAAGACAAGAAAAAGTAAGTGTCTGAACTGGAGTCTTCCTCCTCTGCCACTGGAAAGCTGGGAGTCTGCTCAGATGCTTTAATGCTTGGTCAGTTGTTTAGACAGCATACAGAAGAGGGGATTTTGGAATCCTAATTCCCATCCTTCTGATTCTTTGCTTAAAGCAGAGGAGAGGTGAGCCCCGTCTGTGCCCAAGTACTGCCTAGAGAAGCCTGGGCAGCTGCAGGTGGGAGGGATTTGCAATTTGGGGCCATTCTCTAAAGGCTGGTGGTCCCATGGGGTTCACTCTTGCCTCTGTAATGGACAACTCAGGTTGTGAAATGGGGCTCCAAGGCACAGTTCTGATTACAAGAAAATTATTTTCCTCTAAAGGCAGAGTTATCTTAGCTTGCTGCACATTAACTGACATTGCTGAAGCCAGCAGGAGCAAGGGTATGTAAACATTGCTGTTCCAGCCACCTGACTGTGTAATGATAGACCAGGAATGGGACAAACAGGTTTAAAAAGAAAAGATATTGTGGGGGTTATTCTGCTTCCAATTCAAGCCAGTCTCTAAGGAGCACTGGCTAGGGAGCAAAATAAGGAGCACTGTCATGCAAACTGGTAATTCTGCTATTGCAGTATTTTTTTTGTTTCTTCCATTGCGTGAAGGAGCTCAAGAGTCAGAACTGCATTCTATCAAACCTAGAGCAGGCTGGAGGCAGGCCTCTTAATGATGGCAAGAAAAAAAGATCATGAAAAGTAGCAACACCCGAGTTTGTGCTTGACAGCACAGCATTCAGCTTCACACTGCTGATGAGATCTTGTGGTCTGTCATTTCCCTGCTGTGAACTGCAGCACCAGAGGAGCTCATTCTGTGTACTGACATTCTAGAAATTTGTTTCTTCCTGTGGAAGATAACAGGGTAGATTATTTGAGTATTTAGTTGGAATGTAAATGTGTTGGTGCTAAAACCAAAGCGCTCTCTTGTGCAGACTGCTCAACATAACTCTGGGCAGAGCCCACCTCACATACAGAGTCCAAATGGTTTGTGAAATACTTTGCTGAAAATAGGGTTTAATCTGAATTAGGAGCTGAATCCTAGGGCATTCTTGGGCCCAGGAGTGCTTTGGGGAAGGTGAGCACAATGGTAACTTGTGCAAGGGATGCCGGTGGCAGGGATGGACTGTGAGCATGGGCCAAGAAATGCTGCAGCTTCCCCTCTGCTCCTCCTGGCTGCAACAGAAGAAGTTTTCCTGCACTTTGCTGGGTTTAGCCCACCTGCAGATGTGAGTCTGGACCTTTCCTCTTCTGGGCAGCGATAGAAACGAGCTGTGGTCAGGAGCAGGACTGGGAGGCAGCTCAGTGGCATGCAAAGGTCCGAGGGGCACCCACAGCCTGTGCTCTGCACAGTGAGGGACCCCACGTGGTGCTGGGACAGGGGGACTCTAGCTCTGAAGCACAGCTAGAGGGGGTGCACCATCACCAGAATGGGTTTGGATTGAGGGGTTTTTTTATTGTTGTTTTCTTTTCAAACCTGTGAGCTAGCTCAAAATACGGCATTTTGGGATTTCTGCTCAAGTAAAATTTTTAGGAGAGCTAGTTGAACTCTTTATCATCTCCTGGTTCAAGACAGTGTTCTTAGTGGCTTTTTAATAAGTAAAAAATGGTGATGGAAGAATTGCAGAAGTTGGGGGAAAGAGAAGTGGTTTTGGTGCTGAGCAGGTTGTGCCAGGCTGCTCTTACCTGAAGCCTTCAGCTGCCCCAGCAGTTTGTCCTCCTCCTTTTTTTGTTTTAACATATTTCACTACACTTCGCTTTTGTTTGATTTTCGTAACTTTAATTCATGCTTTTTTATGTTTTGTTTCTTTCAGTTAATCACACACAGACTTTCAGGCCAAGAGTGGACTTGGTGCTTTCATGTGTTAAGTTGCTTGAGTTTCCCACCCTGTGACCCTTCTCATAACATTGTGTGAGTGGACCAAAGTGAAAGAGAAAATGAGCATCTCCGGTGGTTGCAGTGTTCCGACCTGCTGTTTTCTTTTCAGAATTATCAGGAGGTTTGCAAGAAGTAACCTTACATGTACATTTTGTTAAACAAAGCCCACNCCCAGGAGTGCTTTGGGGAAGGTGAGCACAATGGTAACTTGTGCAAGGGATGCCGGTGGCAGGGATGGACTGTGAGCATGGGCCAAGAAATGCTGCAGCTTCCCCTCTGCTCCTCCTGGCTGCAACAGAAGAAGTTTTCCTGCACTTTGCTGGGTTTAGCCCACCTGCAGATGTGAGTCTGGACCTTTCCTCTTCTGGGCAGCGATAGAAACGAGCTGTGGTCAGGAGCAGGACTGGGAGGCAGCTCAGTGGCATGCAAAGGTCCGAGGGGCACCCACAGCCTGTGCTCTGCACAGTGAGGGACCCCACGTGGTGCTGGGACAGGGGGACTCTAGCTCTGAAGCACAGCTAGAGGGGGTGCACCATCACCAGGATGGGTTTGGATTGAGGGTTTTTTTTATTGTTGTTTTCTTTTCAAACCTGTGAGCTAGCTCAAAATACGGCATTTTGGGATTTCTGCTCAAGTAAAATTTTTAGGAGAGCTAGTTGAACTCTTTATCATCTCCTGGTTCAAGACAGTGTTCTTAGTGGCTTTTTAATAAGTAAAAAATGGTGATGGAAGAATTGCAGAAGTTGGGGGAAAGAGAAGTGGTTTTGGTGCCGAGCAGGTTGTGCCAGGCTGCTCTTACCTGAAGCCTTCAGCTGCCCCAGCAGTGTTTGTCCTCCTCCTTTTTTTGTTTTAACATATTTCACTACACTTCGCTTTTGTTTGATTTTCGTAACTTTAATTCATGCTTTTTTATGTTTTGTTTCTTTCAGTTAATCACACACAGACTTTCAGGCCAAGAGTGGACTTGGTGCTTTCATGTGTTAAGTTGCTTGAGTTTCCCACCCTGTGACCCTTCTCATAACATTGTGTGAGTGGACCAAAGTGAAAGAGAAAATGAGCATCTCCGGTGGTTGCAGTGTTCCGACCTGCTGTTTTCTTTTCAGAATTATCAGGAGGTTTGCAAGAAGTAACCTTACATGTACATTTTGTTAAACAAAGCCCACTAATCCCTCAAGTAAGATTTTTTGTTCTAAACCCAGTGATTGAGCAGCTGTGTATGAAGTGACCGTAACTGAACTCACCTTCCCACCAGCTAAATAATTGCTTTCTACTTTTTTTTTTTTTTAATTGGCCAAGGTGACTTCTGGAGGCTCATCACCCTCCCCTGTACATGCACAGTGAGAGGAGTGGTCTGAAGAATGCTGAAATGTTTATTTTTCTAACAAAATTTTCAAATAAATTTTTAGAATGGGTAGAAAAACACAACACTTAGGCTTTCTGCAGGAATCTTAGTCAGAGTAACCCTCATTCCAGTAATTCTGTATTTAATCCTGAATTACTCTAAACACTTTCTTACAACATTTATTATATATATATATATATATAT